>LBNU01038910.1:14219-25883 GCA_014162995.1 Artemisia annua
TGTTGGGTCACTGAAATTCCCCAAGCTTCCCTTAGCTAGGATTTGAACATAAAATAACCCAAGTGTTAAACTCCCTTAAACGTAATCAAGTCACTGAGTGAACAGTCACTCAGTGAGTCATCTTCAGGATGCTTAGAACAAGCCTAACGAAGAAAGGTTTTCCATTCAGTGAGGCGGACTCTCAGTGAGTGGCATCTAAGCCAAAGAAGAAGATGATGGATTCAGTGAGTGATGACAATAGCTCACTGAATCCGCTAGTCTCCTCACCAACTGTGAAGACTGAAGAAAGCTACCTGAAGACTGAAGAATAGGCGGGATTGGGAGGGAAAGTTTGAACCATGCTAATAAAGTGCTTTATCACTTTATAAGTCAAACTTTCCTTATTTGGCTACAATCCAGCCTATGCTTAAAAAAGGTTAACTGTCTTCTAACCCAATATGGTTTGCTTTCAACAGTAAACAAGATCTTCTAAAGATTTATCTTATGAAGTCTTTAATCCATTGGACATTAGTATGTATTATACTTGTGTATAAATAGGATCATAAAGATGAGAAAAGGTTAAGTTTGTGTAATTAATGCTTAGACATTCACAAACCCCTTTCTCCTCCAAAGAACATACTTGTACTCGAGATAGCTCGATTGTACCTTAGTCGTCACTTAAGCTTAGCTTAAGTTTAGTGTGGAGAAACACACCACACTTGTCATTTCAATCCCAAGTGTTTATTCCGCAAACACTTTGGTATAATTTTTTGATTCATTTCTAATAAGAATTAAGCGTTGAAAAATATTGTGTCTTTTTGCTTTTACGTTTTATTCTTATATCCTTTTTATCAAAGAACTTCATTACATCATTAATCCATAATACATGTCTTAGATTAACTTTCTAGTTGATTTAACCGTGTAAACGGGACCAACATTATTATTATTATTATTATTATTATTATTATTATTATTATTATTATTATTATTATTATTATTATTATTATTATTATTTATGTTTTTCTGAATTACATTACGTTGCGAGTCAACCAAACACGATGACAAATTTCATCAATTACAATTCCAACACATTTCAATTCTTTGAATTACAATTCATTCAAATTACAATTCCTTCCAAAGATTACAATACCTTCAAAAACATTCTGTGAACCAAACTCGCTCGGTCAACGTGTTTTTGGCAATCAAATACCACATTTCGTTTAACAAACATTGGTTAGAGATCACATGATTCCCAGCCAACGTGCTTTTAGGCTTTTGGCAGCCGGCAAAATGCAAAGCAATAATGTAAACTTGACTGTTTAACGTAATATGCTGACTTAATTGGTTTTAAGATATTTGGAACTGATATTATATTTTTAAATCAACAATGCCCTAGACTACAAACATTGCATCATAATCCAAATGTAGATACGCATCTCTGCATCGTACTTGATACAAGGACTAATAATGCACGATATAAGTATTTAAATAATATATGGTACTGAACATACATTATTAATTTCGGGATATATTCCTTTTCAATGTGGTATTATTTGATAAACTAATGTAATCATCTCTTTCCCGATTAAGTTCGAAGATGCTTAATGTATTATATAAAGCAAGAATATTATAAAAAATGAAAGTTAAACGGTATTAGTTGGATGAATGTGAGTACGGTTATAATTATACGGATTTGAATAAATAAATACGGAGTATTGTTAAAAGCGGCATGACAGTTATAGTTTGGCATCAATCTTTCTAAATACTAGAAAGAATCTTAGATTGGCAATTTCGGACAAGTACATGCATCATGACAATGGTAACTAGACAATTAAGCGACATATACATCTAATCAATCGTGTATTTTATTTTACTATCAAAAAATCATATCAATTAGATAGATTTTTTCTGTTAACTTTGTTCACAAATTGTGGGATATGAATCAACTTGGTAATATAGAATGTATTAGAGTCGCTGGTGATGTCTGTAATTTCTTAGTCTTAGCTTCTGGCTAGGCTTTTATAAAATTCGCCGATAAAAGAAAAAAGGGAAAAGAAAATTGCCTTTTTACACCGAGCAAGTATATATGTGACTTGACAAAGAGCTTAAGGTCTAGTCCGTCTGCAAAGTTGATTTTTTACGAACTACTGTATTAAGTTATACATGTACGATTTTCTGTAGTTATATGCATGCGATATAGAAAGATAGATGGATCTGTGATACTATACATATGCTTTCATGGTACGTTGTACATGCGAATATATAAGCCTTAGTATCAATTGGTAAAAGGACAACGTTTTCTTTGTTTAAATCAGTTGGGAGTGTGAGTCTTTTAGAGCATGCTTGTTAAAGGGAATTAGAGGAGAAATGGAATTTAATGTCATTTCCAATGTTTGGTTGGTAGAGGAAAAAAGACGGAGAATTTGAATTCTTTAAAGAGTTGGGCCCTTTGTATTATTCATTGCTTCATTTCCTTTGTGATTGGTGGTAAAATAGTTTCTTACTTGTGAGATTTCATTTGGGCCACAAAACAAAAAAAACTTTATTTACATTTTGAGTTCATATTATTAAATGCACATGACCTGTTCTTCTTTTTCTTTTTCTTTTTCTTTTTCTTTTTTTCGTTTTATTATTATTATTATTATTATTATTATTATTATTATTATTATTATTATTATTATTATTATCATCTCATGTTTTACCTTATCATATTTCTCATATATACTTAACTTTTTTTTTTAAAGTTTTTAACAGTTATTTGTATTCATGTGAATCATGAATCGTTGATAACAAATGGTTTTTATTATAAATTACAATTTTATTAAAAATAATTTAAGTTTTTTATTTAACAGCATTAAAATCTCAAGTTAAATTCTCTGTTCCTACCAAACAAAGAATTTAACTAGTATTTTGTGGTGTTTGATTGCTTTGAACGTTATATATATATATAGTCTCTCTATGTTGTGGTGTTTGGTTGTTTTGGTTACTTACACTTATACGCATTTGGAGACTTTAAGTTTCCAAACTTTAAATAAGTCAAAAGACAGTGTTCACCTCCCCCCCCCCCTCAACCGGTTCTACATGTTTGTTGAGTGATTCACGTACTTGTAATGGCATTCAAGCTAATGTTGCAGGTGATTCTACTAAGACCAATTTTGTGTTTAGCTTCTTGTCTTGGAGGTTTTTAAATTTCAATAGTGAGATTAGTACTTATTATACTTTTTTTTTGTTGGATTATAGATTCAGGGGCTAGTCAGCATACAACTTATACAATTAAGTTTTTTGTTTCACATAATTGATGTGTTTCATCTTAATATCACTATTGCTCATACCAATGGGGATGTAACAAAAGTGAATCAAGTTGGAAGTTGTAAAATAACTAAAAATATTATAATTCATGATGGGTAGGAAGTCCCTGGCTATCAAGTAGTCTTTTTTCTGTGCATAAGCTTTCTAAAGTTAATAAGTTGTTAGTGTGTATTAATAAGAACGATTTTATTATCTAGGATTCTCTTCTAAGGTCCCAAGTAGGGACTGGTAATAAGAGAGGAGGTCTTTACTTTCTTGACATAGGTAAAAGACTTATAAATAGGAACATTGTTGCGTGTTTAGTGTTTAAATGCATGTAGCATAATAGGTTAGGTTATCCTGGAGATCATATGTTAGATGTTTTGAAAGATAGAATTGATCTTAACGGTGTTCATACTTTTGATCCTTGTGAAATATGTCACAGGGCCAAGCAGATAAGAGTCCCTTTCCCCCTGAGTGATCACAAGACTAATTCTATTGGAGAATTGGTTCACTTAGATGTTTTGGGTCCATATAGGGTTAGAAGTAGAGAAGGCTTTAGCTATTTTTTTTCACTATTGTTGATGACTGCTCTAGGGTTTTTTGTCTATTACTGTTAAAAAGAGTAAAGATGAAGTATTTTCTAATATAGAATTGTTTACAATCCTATTAACAATTAGTTTTATAAAATGCTATTGTTTTCAGAGATGATAATGAAATAGAATTTGTTTACAATAAGTTTACAATGTTTTGTAATAATAAAAGGATTATTCATCAAACATCTTGTGCCTATACACCTCCAACAAAATGAGGCGGCAGAAACAAAGCATAGATACTTCTTAAATGTTGCTAGAGCCTTCATGTTTCAGGGGGCACACCATTAAACATGTTGTCTGAATGTGTTCTAACTGTTGTGTATTTGATTAATAGCTTACCCTCTGCTAGTATATCTAGAAAAATTACCTTTGAATTAGTTTATAAGTGTCAACCTATTCTCTCACATTTAAAATCTTTTTGTTTTGCCACTGTTTTAAATAACTCATACTCCCTACGTCTCATATTAAATATCCTGTTTAACTTTTTAAAGTCTTTCTTTCTCAACTTTGACCTTAAATATTTTTGTTTGTGTAATATAATACTTGATACAAAATATATCAATGGATTAGCTTTAAATGTATTTTCATTGCGTATAATTTTTATCAAATACTATATAACACAAGCAAGAATATTTAAGATTAAAGTTGATAAAGAAAGACTTGAAAAGTCAAACCTGGATATTTAATGGGACGAAGAGAGTATAAGTTTTCTTCTAGAAGTGAAAAGTGTGTTTTTATTGGATATAGTTTTAATTAAAAAGGTTAGAAGTTGTTCAGTTTGGATACAAAACTTGTTATTTTTGCAAGAGATGTGAAGTTTTATGAAATTGTGCATTTATTTAAAAATGAAATTTCAACTAAAGATTTTATAACTGGACAAGATGGTATAAATAGTGTAAAGATTTTTTATAACCAAAGGTCTAATGAGCCCTATGACGATGAGAGAGATATGAGTGAAGGTAGAGGTATTTCATCTTTAGTGGAACCTGCAACAGAGTCTGCAAATGCATATCATAGTCCTACTGCAGATCCCAATGCTTCTACCAGCAATAGCAATTCAGGATTCAATGATAATCTTGAACATAGTAGTGCTTACGTGCTCGGCAGTATAAATGCAGAAGGTGGTACTAATGATGATGTTGCAGCACCTATACATGAATATATTATATATGAGGGTAAAGATCTAGACTTATATAATCTTGATTTTTTTTCAAGAAGATAAAATGTTCCTAGTAACAGAATAATGGAGGGTTAGTCCACTAGAAGGTCTAGTAGGAAAACTGTTATACATTCATGATTGAAGGATTTAGTTTTATAAGGTAATTTTAAGTATGGATTGATAAGGTTGCTAAGTATTCCATTTAAGTGCAAAAATTTTTTCTTTTGTGACTAGCTTAAATATAACTATTGAACCTAAGTCATATAAGGAAGTTGATTTAGATATTAAGTGTATAGAAGCTATGGATATTGGAATGAAAGCTTTAAATAGGAATAAAACCAAGTTTCAGAAGACCAATAGGGTGTGATGCGTGGTTTTGCAACCTTGCAAAAGGTTTTACTTCTCAAGGGATCTTGAGAAGCTTGCAATCCCCACCAGGCAATGTACCTGACCGATGTAGTATAGTGAGTGGCAAGTACCGGGGGATTGATCGTTCTCTAGGGGAATAGTGTCGTTAGGATTGAAAGTTACGTGAACTAGGTCTAAAGGTAAGGGATGATTCTTTTTGTATTTTTATATTTTATGAAAGCAAAGTAAAAAATCTCGGGTATTGGAAGAGTGGGCGGAATTAGTTGCTAGTCAACTAACCCAAATAACTACTTAAACAATAAAAATAAAATCACAAGAAAAGTAAATTGGTGGACTTCGTATGATGAGAAAATGTGTTTACTTAGATTTCCTTACTCCTTAGCTATCTCTTTTTAATTAATTGGTTTGTTATAATTGTTTGGATGAAGGGTTGTTTTCCTTAATACCAGTCGTGGGGTGTGTACGAATTTCCCCAACTCTATAAGCTTCTATCTCTTCTTATGATGATACCCAGTATCTTATCATGGCCTCCCCAATAGTCACTTATGTATTAAAAACAACCAATAACTCCGGTGTACACAACCAAGAAACGTTTCTTAAGACGTTCAAGCACATTACCATATAGGAAGTTGGCCAGTTTTCTTAAGCCTAACACAAAATCAATCACCCAATACAATCAAACAAACCAACAATCAATAATTAATAGCTAGGTTTCATTAGATATAAGCAATCACTAAAAACCCTAAGCTAGCATGTTAAAAGAAAGACAAGAATAAAAGATAATCAAACAACACATAGACATATTGAATGATTAAAATGTAGACTTATCTGTAATTAAACATGGGTGAAAGAAGGGTTTGAAACCCTTAAAAGAGCTGTAAAATTCGGCTAGGGTTTGTTGCACAAAAGTTCCACACAATGAATGAAAAATCCAAAACTATATATAGAGAATACAATCTGACGGCGTCAGGTTATAAGTCCTGACGCCGTCAGAACGCCGTGTTTAGGGTTTTCGGATGGCCTCCAAAAACTTCTGACGCCGTCACCTTATATTTTCCTCTGGGTCGTCTCTCTTTGGCTTTACACGTGACGGCCTACAACTTCTAACACTTGACGTCGTCAGGTGTTAATTTACCAATTCTTCACTTGAGCGTCTAGTATAAGTAAAAATCCATCTCTTGAGTCTTCAAGTGACGGCGTCACCTTGTGATGTCTGACGCCGTCAGGTACAAATTCCATTATGGTTTCTTGACCTTGTCGTTTTCTTCACTTTTCACTCCAAAAACGTCCAAAATGCTCCATTTTCCAGAATTCTTGTCCAAAGTACCTAAAATGACAAAAGAAACGATTTGAGGCAATATTTGATCATAATATCACGATTTAGGGCTTAAATGACCCCCTAAAAGCGTAACGAATATTTCCTTATCTGGGTGCAATTAGATAAAGAGTTATAAGAATAAGTATAATTCCACTTGTGAGATTGAAAGATACAAAGCTAGGCTTGTAGCTAAGGATTATAGTTAAAAGGGAGGTATTTACTATGAGGAAACATTTTTGCCTATTGTGAGATGTTGATTGTTAGGTGTCTATTAAGTCTAGTTGTTCGGAATGATTGCAATGGGTTTCGGTTAGACATTAACAGTGCTTTTTTGTATGGTGAATTTGCTGAAAATGAATATATGAGTTTGCCAAAGGGTGATTTTTCTGCTAATCATAACAAAGTTTGTAAACTTCAAAAATCTTTATATGGACTTAAACAAGATCCAAGAAAGTGGACTGAAAAGTTAACCTCTGTATTGTGTGAGTATGGTTTTGAACAAAGTAAAAATGATTTTTCTTTATATACTAAGTCTAAAGAAGATTCATTTGTGATTTTACTTGTTTATGTTGATGATATGTTAGTAACTAGAAATGATGAGACATAAATTGAGAAATGTAAATAGTTACTAAATTCAAAATTTTTTATAAAATATTTGGGAAAACTAAAGTACTTTCTTGGTATAGAGGTCATTAAAAATGATCAAGGTATTTTTTTTGTGTCAAAGAAATTATAGCTTGGAGTTATTAAGTGTGTTTGGAACCCATTCTTGCAAGTCTTCTAAAGTTCCATTATATGTTAGGGTGTGCTTGGTTCAAATTTGGGAATGGAAAAGGGAAAGATAATGATAATAGTGGGGAAAGGGAAAGAGAGAAAAAACCATTCCCCCCAATTGATTGTGTAATGGTCCATTACCCACTATTGGGTAATGGGTCATTCCATTATATAGCACCAAGCATTATTTTTCATTACCTTTACCATTACCCACCCTCAAAAACATTCTACCAAGCACTCCCTTAGTAAAGGTTAAAAACCCTATAAAAGTCCTTATAGGTGATGACAAGTTTTTGGAAAATGTTAATCCTCCAGAAATAATTGTCCCTCGATAAAAAACACATAATTTAAGAAAAAAATAATTATTACTGTTTTCTCTCTCATACTTTCTTGCAGAATGATAGTTTTACTCTTAAATATTTTTTTTATTTTTTTTAAGTTTGTAATATTAATTTTATCCAAAGGTAATATGGTAATCTCAATAAAACTTTCCTATCTACTTTTAGTAAAAGATAATTGAATTAGGACATTTCATAAAAGAAACGCGAACTATAAATTTGGGACAGAGGAAGTGCTAGTTATTAAAAGCTGGCGAGTAAGCTGATATACTTGATCATCACCAGACCTGATTTTGCTTATGTTGTGCATAAGTTAAGTCAGGTTATGCATGCTCCAAAGCAATCTGATTTGAGAAATGCTTTTAAATTTTTAGGTATTTAAAGGTTTCATGTGGAAAAGGTATACAAATTTCAAAAGGCAAAGATTTCCAAGTAATTTCTTACATTAATTCAGATTGGACCAAGTGAACTACAACCAGAAGGTCAGTTACTGGATATGCAATGTACATTGGGAAATGTCTCGTATCTTGGAATAATAAGAAGCAAACAGTGTTGGCTAAATTTTTTTGCAGAGGGAGAATATAAAGCCCTGTCTAGTGTGGCTTTTGAAATAATATAGATTTTGAACATTCTTACTGAGTTAAAAGTCAAATATGTTACTCTTGTACATATGTTTTGTGATAATAGCTCTGTTACGCAAATAATAGCTAATAATGTTTTTCATGAAAGGACTAAACTTTTGAAAGTGGACCTCTTTTTGTTAAGAGAAAAAATTTGAAGGAATTTTTAAAACTGTGAAAATTAAATCTGAAGACAATGTGTCAGATGTTTTCTCAAAAGTATTACCTATCGGTGATCACAAGAAGTTTTGTGATTTGCCGTGTCTCATATATTTTTCACGTTTANCACTCAGTAAATGATCAAAAAATACTGAAAATATTTCAAAATTGTGTTTTATATGTTTTAGATGCTAAAATGAGTAAAAACAGAATGAAACAAACGTACAAAGTTTTGCAAAATTGGCAGTTTCGTCCCAACTTTCAAAATTTGTTCAAAAATTAGTCCCTGGGTCACAATTATTTCAAAGAAAAGTCAACAAGATCCTTGGGAATTTAAAAGTTGTCAAAATTAGTCCCTGGGATGAATCTTCTTTAAGAGTTGGCCAACCTCTCTTTAGTCCTGTCCAACATGTGTTTTTTTTTTTTTTTTGTTTTTTTTGTTTTTTTTTTTTTTTTTTTTGAAAATTGACATATTTGGTCCTCTGTGTTTTAAAAAATGGGAATTTACATTTATGGACTGATGGGATATTGATACATGGGGCCAATCTTTGGTACTTATACAAATTTTGGAAACACATTCAGGTCCCTAACTTCTCAGTATTACACTTTTGGTCCTTGTTGTTTTTCACTTAAAATACCAACGGTACCCCTTTGTTATTCTAACCCAAAACCCTTATCCAAATACCCAAATCCCTTTAATAAACCCATAAACACCCTGGCACAAAACCTTACCTGTGGCCCACACTAACCCAATCCCACCCCGTTTTTATATAACCGTCAATAACCCTAGTCCAAACCCATCCTAACCCCTTTTTCCTCCCATTAACAACACCATCACCACCCTAATTAACCAGGAACTTTGCCCCCACAACCTCACCTCCATAAGCTCCATTCACCTTTCTTGTTCCCACCAGTAATCCCCAACAATACATATACTCACCTGCCAACACAACCCACCCCATTTTGGCTTATATAAGTTTTGGCGCCAAAAGCCAATTGTATGGCTGAGATCAATTGTAACCAATCCTAAGGCTGGAAATTGGTGGGAAAGACAGAGAAAGAATCCAACGTCTATAAAAGTCAAGAAAGGAAGAAGGAGGAGGGGTTATGTAGTGTAATGAGGAGTAGTGTAACTTAGCTCAACGTAGGTAGTGTAGTTTTAAATTCAGTTGTAATTTCCAGTTAAAATTAGTTGTAATCAGTTTACTTCATGTAATTTAAACTATTTTCAGTCTTAATTCCAAGAGTTCTTTTGAGAATTTAGATTTGACATTTTTAGGCAAACTTGACAAACTTGCTTAATCTTGTTGAAACATTGTTTTATTGTTCCTGTTAGCTCAATTCAAGTCACTACTAAGTTTTTATAAGCTTTAGAATCATTAAAACCAGTTTGAACTTCGTTTGCTAAAAATTCTCAAAAATACTCATTAAATAGGTGTAAAATAAAAAATCTGTGTTTATGTTAAAGAAGGCTTGAAGAATGGTGAAATCTGGATTGATATGGTTTAGATGCCTCATGGGAGGCTATAGGTTGTGGTTTGGTTCATTGTTTGCCTAGTTCTCACCTTAGAATACTTTGTAAGCTCATTTACCAATTTTTGCATTTTACTGTGAGGTTGATTTATTCTGTGATATTCCAGTGTTTTTATGCTCAGTTTAAGTATTAGAGTTGATAAGTGTTAGATTATTACTCACTTGTTCTTGGAAATCAAAAGTTGCTTAGTTTTTGTATTTGACTGCTTAATTATCTTGTTAGTAGTTCTTGGAGTTTTGTTGTTTAAATTGATGTATTTGTACTTAGATCAGTCAATGCTATCATATTTAACCCTTTTGTATCAAGTTTATGGTCTGAATCTATGAAATACTTTGAAATCACATATTAAGGCTTCTAAAGGAGTGTTTGGATCTCACTGTTTAACTGTGCTAGAGGTTGTTTGTGATGTTGTTCTTGTTTGACGTACATCACATAATGATCATATAACTCAGTTTGAGCATAAAAACCAACTACTCTTTGATAAAAAGTCAAATAGCTCTTTTAATCTCCTTCCAGTGTTACTGTTGGATTCTTATGATCCAAGATCTTGCAAATCAGTTTAAAAGTTGTTTTTCTAGCTTGATTTAGTCTTACTTTAGCTAATTACCTCATTTTCAGTCAACAGAATCAGATCAAAACTCATTTTAGTCAATCTAGCATGTTTATTTAAAAAATCAAAATTTTCAGACAAAAGTTTTTGAATAAACTTTAGATTTTCCTCTAGGGTTTAATATTGGGTTTCTAGTGTTGTGCTTTTGGATTAATGTTATTTTGCTGCTTATCTTAGTTATAGTATTTTTTATAATTTTTATTAAGTTAGCTTGAATGCTTATTTGATCCTATCTTTGTGCTTATTTTCTGAAAAAGTGCCCTGTGCACAGATTTGAGCCTATCTTCATAAGCTTGCACAAGCTTCAATAATTGGATTGAGCTTGTGTTATTTGATGTTTTTAGAAGCCCTTCTGGCTGGGTTCATGTTTATGTGTTCATATTTCATTTTCATGCTTATTCACACTGCTTAATTTGATCCTCAAGTTCTTCCCATCAAACTCTATACACTGATTCATCAGTGTATAGGGGAATTTTCATAAGCTCATTTGAGCCTGTCTATGGGAATAAGCTTATGCTTATTGTCTTTTTGGAAAGCCCATACACCAAGCTTTAAGGTTCCAAGCTTGTTTTTCTCCACTGAGTTATTAATAAAGCAAAGAGTTGGCCTGCAATCTCTCCTTGAGGTCTGTTTTGGTTTCATGTGGATGTTGATGGCTTATTTCCTTATTTTAGCTTATCTTGTGTCGTTTCCTTGTCATCTCAGTTGATCCCAAGTAGCTTTTTACTATTATTCTCAATTTACCTTGTATCTCAGTTTTTAGCTATGTGGGTAGCTGTTCAATCTTTAAAAATCACTTTTGCCCAAAAAGTGCTTAGCTGTGGTGATTCATTAAGCCTTCCACAGAGAGTATCTTCTCTTTCACAAAAGTTTTTTTCATGTAAAAAGTATTATTTTCAGGTTGTTTAAGGGTTTGTTTT
>LBNU01038910.1:26023-52619 GCA_014162995.1 Artemisia annua
TTATTACTTTTCATTTACTATTTATTATAATTTAAATTAGTTTAATTAGTATTTAAATAGTTTTTAATTAATAATAATTAAATAAATAGTGTAATAAATATTTTTATTTTTCCAATAATTTTCTTTTATCATTAGGTTTGTAAAAAAGTAATTTTCATATCCGTAGGCCTTTTAATTCTCAAAACTCGCGTTTTATTTTGTACGTTACGTAGATTTTTAATTTAACTTTCGCGTTTTTTTTAGCTTTTAAACGTTTTTAGGTAAATTGCTTTCTAGTATTTGTTCTCATAGCTTGTTTAAGCTATTTCATTTACATTTCCTTAGTTCACTCATCTGTTAACCCTTTTCCTGTTCAAAATCACCCGATCAAAATCCGTTTTAATACCATTCACACCTCGCTGGGACATAACGACCCGGGAAAACACTATACTCCTTGGTTTAGCATTGTGCCCTGGATTGTTTGACTTGAGTTGACCAAATCCTTGGTCAGTTTTAGTTGACTGTTTAGGGTCAATCAAGGACATTTCATAAAAGAAACGCGAACTATAAATTTGGGACAGAGGAAGTGCTAGTTATTAAAAGCTGGCGGGTAAGCTGATATACTTGATCATCACCAGACCTGATTTTGCTTATGTTGTGCATAAGTTAAGTCAGGTTATGCATGCTCCAAAGCAATCTGATTTGAGAAATGCTTTTAAATTTTTAGGTATTTAAAGGTTTCATGTGGAAAAGGTATACAAATTTCAAAAGGCAAAGATTTCCAAGTAATTTCTTACATTAATTCAGATTGGACCAAGTGAACTACAACCAGAAGGTCAGTTACTGGATATGCAATGTATATTGGGAAATGTCTCGTATCTTGGAATAATAAGAAGCAAACAGTGTTGGCTAAATTTTTTTGCAGAGGGAGAATATAAAGCCCTGTCTAGTGTGGCTTTTGAAATAATATAGATTTTGAACATTCTTACTGAGTTAAAAGTCAAATATGTTACTCTTGTACATATGTTTTGTGATAATAGCTCTGTTACGCAAATAATAGCTAATAATGTTTTTCATGAAAGGACTAAACTTTTGAAAGTGGACCTCTTTTTGTTAAGAGAAAAAATTTGAAGGAATTTTTAAAACTGTGAAAATTAAATCTGAAGACAATGTGTCAGATGTTTTCTCAAAAGTATTACCTATCGGTGATCACAAGAAGTTTTGTGATTTGCCGTGTCTCATATATTTTTCACGTTTAGCTTAAGGGGGAATTTTAAAAGTGTACGTGTTATAATAAGCTAAACATGTTTCGGGTTAAAGTGTAACATGAGATAATAGTCCGAGGTAAGTTTGTGTTACTTTTATAAAAATTAGTACAATGTGTGCTTTTCTAATTCTACAGGGAAGCGCTCTGCTGAAGGAGTATATAAGGCTATGCACAATGAAGACCTCAGGCGACCTTCATTTTGCCTGCCACATCAGTTTTCTCTCTCCGGTGACCTTCAGACGACCTAGTATCCACAACAGCGACATTCTTATTTTTTTTTTTTTTTTTAAATTCAATTTTTTTTACTTATAAATACCCCTTCATTCATCCATTTTTAAACACCTACTCATAATTTCTATTTCATATTTTAAAAATGTCTAAAGAAAACACTCCCGGAAACAATCCCCCGACACATGAAGAAACGATTAATACTCCACCCTTAGATATCATTCCGTTATTTTGAACGGAAGATGATGAATATGAACATGTTGAGGAACCAGTTGGCAATCCGTTTCTTACTGAAGAAGATGAATAACAACTCCTTTTGGATGAAGAAGCATTGAGAGCAATTGAAGAAGAAGAAGAAGCAAGGGAAGAAGAAGCTTGTAAGGAGGGGGAAGAGGAACGCCGACAAGAATAAGCATATAAAGAGTGGGAAGAGGATTTTGGGGACTTTTATCCTTACGGCGATGGTTATTACACAGATTAATCTGAAAGTTAAATAACTCATCTAGCTGACGAACTTATGTGTTTTAATTTCCGTATCGTAATTTGTATTTTCATTTCAATGTTGTATTCTACTTTGTTTATGTAATGAATAAAAGTGCATATTCGAAAATAAATTTCTATTCAGCTAAATAAAAATTGATATTACAATACGAAATTTTTAAAAACAATAAGAAATACAAATAATACAACACTTTTATGTATTCTGAACATGCATCCAAACAAATTTGGAATTCATTTGTTGTTCTGCTTTTTCCGTCTTCCTAAACAAAGCATTATGCATCTCGTAATCGTTCTCGGATTTTTGTTCCAAAAAAGTATCGATCAAAGAATTTTTCTCTTGTGGTATGTCACTACATTCAGCATATGCTTTTCTCATATCGTCGTTAGCTTTGATTTCATCTACGATGTATGGAAGCGAACAAGCCATCTAGAAAAGATGATGAAAGTGTCTATAAATTGTGTAAATGATAAGATACATGAGGTATTTATAATGTAAAGGGTATAAATTTTTAAAGTTTTTTTTCTTTTCTTTTTTTTTTTTCTTTTTTTTAATTTTTTTTATTTCTTTTTTTACCAAATGGACATTTTTTGAAAATCCACGCAAAACAAGCTCAACTATTCGGTCGAAAAATCGACCGAGGAATGCGTTTTTGTGGTTGGCGACCGACGGTGACCTTATCTTCACAAAGGGAGGACCGGGACAGTCGACCTTCATTGATTTGGCCAAGCGACCGATTGTTGTGCATAGCCTAAAGTCTTTTCCAGCTTGGTTTTGTCATAATATGAGTTTGTGTGTGTTAGATAATCGTGGGATCGACATCAACTCAACTCGTTGCCCGGTGTGTAATGATGACCAAGAGACATCGCATCATTTATTTATTGAGTGCTCTATGGCAGCTTATTTGTGGAGCAAAGTGGCGTCTTGGTGGGGTTTAGGAGACTATCCCAAAGATCTTGGTAGCCTTATAGCATGGGGAGACACGGTGAACCTTAGCAAAGTAACAAAAGCTTGCTTTTATGTAGTTGTTCAAACAACTAACTGGATAATTTGGAGACATAGGAACAGAATATGTTTTGATCTCAAACCTCCTCGCAAGGACACTCTGGTTGAAGACATCAAGGTGCTATCTCATACTTGGATTTTACATAGGAATAAGAAGTTAAACCCATTGTGGTATGACTGGATTTATGATCCTATCAAAGTTTGTAAAAACTCTTTGTAATTTGTTCATCTAGCTATTTGCTAGTTTTTTGTTTTTATATATATCTTATGCCGTTCAAAAAAAAAAATTTCTCTCACTCTTCCATAGTTAGGGTTTTTTGATCCGTCTTCTAGTTGAGTATTGCAATTTTCTCTTTTCTTTGAGTCATGAAAACCTTCTATCTATTACTACAATATGAAGATGAAGTTTATATAAAAAAAAATAAAGGAGTGGTCGGCTGAATAATCTTGTGAGTCTTGTTCTTGATCTGTGTTTGATTGTGTAAATTAACAATTATGTAGGTTTTGCTAGGTAAATGCCTAACTAGTAAGGGGTACTGTGTAGGGGACCTTTACAGAATAACTGCGGTTTTTCAATTAACATGGACCACCATGGATGTATACACAAGCATAAGCATATATTTCTAAAGCCGCTATTTTGGACTTGATAACATTGTTATGTGGGACTAAAGATCTCTAAAGAACCTTTTTGATGTATACCACTGATTTATAAACGTTTTGACATCATGTATATATTCTGAATGCTAGATGAAAAGGATGTCGTAAGTGATGACGATTATATATATATACCAACAAAATGTGGTTGTTTTAAATCCTAGAACAGCAACAACTTTTTTTGCCTTCCATAAATAACTGGCTAGGGTAAGTACTGTCAAATGCAGTACAATTAAAACTTAAAAATGGCGTGTTAGAAATAAGATCTTGAAATCCCGTCTTCAATTGCGATTCCGACCACATTCAAGACATGTTTTGTAAAGAGATATAGTAGGTAGTTGGTTGCAATAAATAAATAAAGAGATGTAACATGATTTTAGTTTAAATGGTACATAAGATATGAGACCAAAATTAAAGAATGAAAGAGTCAAGAGACAATAGAAGAAGCCACGTCTCCGTGGCTTGAATGGCCTTTTCTTACTTTCTTCACCAAATCAATATGCATATGCAGTCCCCACATGCATGCCTGCCCCTACACCATACATATCAGTAACATGATTCATCATAAATTATGTCAACATGTACGATTTCATTTTTTACTCTTGCTCTCTATATCCTTATGTTCTCAATGCAAATAGGAATATAAACACCGCCAATAATTATACATGGAAATTTGATTGATATGGAAGTGAGTAAGTGCAAGTGCACATGTCTTTCAAACTACAGGAGCCTCTAAAATTCACCTAATATATGTATGGATGAACAGTTGATTGCAATGAAAATAAAAGATGTCTCATTGCAGATTTTTTTTAGATTAGTCACTATTCGTTTTAATGATCTTATTTTTAAACTTAGTTGATTTGTGAACATAGCCTCCACAAAGTGTTGAATTGATAAGCATTTTTGCATTATGTATGTGGATCAGTGTGATTTTAAGGCATTAAACCTGTTATTGAATTGTTTCATTTTTTTTTCTCGAATTGGTATAATAAAATATTAAAAGCAAGCAATTACAAAGAAGTTGTTTCAGTAACGTAATCCTAACCACATCCTTGCCTCCTTGGAAAATCATCCTCAAAAACGTGTTGAAATAAAATGTTTTTTCGTCAAAAAGTTTGTGTTTTACTTGACTAAATTTGGTTAAGTAAACTGAAGGATAACATGCCACATCTCAAAGAGGTTGATTTATTAACAAATGAAATCACACTGATTAGATTCAAAGCTCTAAGCTATTTCTAAACATTTCACGAGCATTTACTTCAAGAGCTCGTGAGCTTGAACTTATAAAAGAAGCTATCGTAAACTACTTATGTACGGAACAAAGCTTATAGAACTATTTTATTAGCTCAAGACATAAAATTTAATATACTCCGCAATGTGTGAATAATAGCTGTTAAGATCCCAATCTAACTATTTAGACTTTCGATTTTAAAATCCATGTAAGCAAAAACGAGTCGATCCTTCGTAGGATTTTAAAAAGTATAGGATCTTAAGTAGGATATCGATCTTATCATATGATCGGTAAGATCTGGATCCGATTTAATCCTCCTTCCCTTAAATTAACTAAACTAATAAACTATAAATAAATGAATTTTGTCAAAAGTAAATGTCTTAGAAGAGTAAAATGTAAAGATTTTAAGATTAAAAGATCCAACGTCCTTAATCACCAATTAGATATTTTAGTATTTTAAGCATTATGTGTTGCATGTTCATATTATTATAATTTCAGAACTAATCTTTCTTCATAAATTTGTTACACAATCGGCTTTAAATACGAATTACTAGACAAATAAGACTTTTAAACACTTAAGTACGATCTTCCAATCTAGATCCGATCTTATGATTCCGATCTTGCAATGATAAAAATAATCCATAATAGGATTTCGATTTTAACAGCTTTGGTGTGAATGTGTAACACAAAGTGGCTCGAATGTGTAACAATTTAACTCCGGGAATATGCCTACCATATATAATTTTTTGGGTAAGCTTCCATAAACTCCGTCTCAAAACAAATGATCACTTTGTAAATTAACAGAGTTTTAGGAAATTTCACAAACTACACTCTCTCCACCAATCAAATATCATATCTATCCACTAAACTCTCTTTTAATTTGTTGAAATTCAAAGTGAACACTCATTTTAAGACATTCCAAAATATAAACATGAACATTTATTTTGAGACGAAAGTAGTACAATATACATTTTTTTCCCGATAAGCTCAATATTCTGTAGTTCTTTATATACTCCGCGTAGAATATACATACAAATAATGGAGTACAATTTTCATAAGTGGTCGGTTATTGTACATTGATTATAATGGCCTCTTAATTTTTTATTATTTTTTAAATTTTTATAATTTTGTTTTTATTATAAAACGGTGATACAAAAATTATGGGACAGAAAATAAAGTTTGATAAGTCAAAAGTAGTAAAACACCACAAACACATAGAAGAAAATGATACTCCCTCCATCCCAAATTATAAGTCCACTTTCATATTTCACAAAGTTTAAGAAAGTGGGGCCCTTACAATACTAACCAATAAAAATTCATTCTCACTCATTTACAAACATTTTGATTGGTTGAAATCAAAAGTGAACATTAATTTTGGGACAACCAAAACTAGCAAAGTGGACTTATATTATGGGATGGATGGAGTAAAATATTGTCTTGTCATGTTAATAAAATGAGTAAAACTGCTGAAAAAAATGTAAAATATAAAATATAAAATTTAACAAATTAAAAGTAATAAAAGGAGAAATAAATACAAAACAAAAAATAATAAAAAATTGTCTTATCTTATAAATAAAATAAATAAAAAGAACATAAAATGAGCAAAAGGGTTACCAATAACTACACTAAAAAAGTGAACCAGGTGTGTGGCACAAGATCTAGGAAGAGAAAAAATAGTTAAAAATGAATGAAAACTGAAAATTTGATATTTGAGATAGAACCAAATGAGTAACCAAAGGTAACGTCAGTAGCAAACCTCAAACTGAACCAGATGTACCTTTTACTGTTTATCTAAGAGTGTACAATTATTACAAGTACACCAAACAAACAAGAGAATAGTACTATTGCCAGTACTTATATCGTGTTATTCAACACAGGTGTTTGTTGGATTCCATTCTCTTTTTCCTTTTTAACTTTTTTATAATTCATTTTTGTTATCATACAGTAGATATTTTGATTGTCCTAAATTATACGGAGTAGAATAATTGCTGCCCATAATGTCAATCTAATTTCTTGACTTTTACGTTTTCACCAAGAACCTAATGTAAGAACAGTTTCAACTATTCATTGAACGAAACGTCAAAAATGATAACTTAATTTCAACCAAATGACAACTTTTTGTGTACCAATTTGATATATACTATTCATTACACTAAATATTTGTATACAACTTTATTAAGGTTTAAAAATAATAGATAAGACTTACGTTATAAACGGTATATTAATTGTTACATTATTATCTCATGAAGACTTCGTAAAATGAGTACAACAAGATACATAATGCTCATGTCGGGGTAAATCTTTATTATTTTGAGTTTTATTTATCGCGTTTACTTTGATCGATTTTATTTTTTTTAGTTATATTTATTTACGTGTGAAGTTGCGTATAACTAAAGTTTAAGAGAGAGAGAAGAAGAAGAAGAAGAAGAAGGAAAAAAAAAAAAAACTAATCCATGAAAACACGATCACCTAGCTAGTTGTTCACGTGAAAAGCTTTTATTTGAGTGATCGTTTCTGCGGGTTTTAATAATTACATGGTTAAAGAATATAGTATTCAAAATGTAAAGGTGAAAAACCAAAAAAAATTAAAATCAAAGCAAGTAAATGGATGAAATAATAAAACTAAAGTACCCAAACTTCATTATTCATTAAAACTTACTTTCAAAAATGAAATGATATACAAGAAGATATCACATGTTTTAAAAACTTTATTTAACTTTTTTTTTTTTTTTTTTTTTTTTTAAAGGCAAAAACTTTNGAAATTTCTGTCTAACTTAAAATATTCAAGGTACAAGGCCTTCCATTATGCTGATCTGAAAAGATGCATACTTCCAATGTAGAAGTATGAATCTTAGGTTATAACAACCTTTATATAACTTGCAGGTATCTTTAAAATCACTCCTGCTCTGCCCATGGTACTTAGAACACACTGTACCATGTTATCCCAAATAGTCCTTGTAATATTTGACTGTTGAATTCCAACACTTTATGCTATAGACAGGAAACTACGTTTTGGTAGTTAGTGATCCAATTATGGAAAAATCATCCTTAGTTGATGTTACATCCCCAGCCCCTCAGTTGACTTCCCACAAGTTGGTCCTTTCTACCAAGGTATAAGCCATCTGCCTAATACACCCAAGAACATCAGACCTTCATTCCTCATAACTGATTTTCAATTTCCATTTCTGAGCAATTTTTTCCACATTGCTAGTCTTTTTGATCTTTAAACTCAACACCTGTAGCTTTATATTCTCCTCAACATTCTTCATAACCACCTCTTTAGTTTGTTTTTCACCTCTGAATAGTCTAGCATTCCTCTCTTTCCATATATAGTATACTGTTGTAGCAAGGCTTATTCTTCTCATCACACTTCCAATAGAGTTGTTACATGGTCTTCCACAGTATTTATCAATGATATCCTCCTATATGACAGGCATGCTTCTTTCCTCAAGTTTTTTCATTAAGTTTCTCCAAATTTCTTTTGAAAACTTACAATCAAAGAACAGATGTTTGTGTGAGTCATTAACCACTTCACATAATGAGCATCTCATGTTTTCGTTACTGTTCCATTTCATTAATCTATAATGTGTTTGCAATTTTCCTCTCATAGCCATCCAGAGAACAAAAGCATATCTAGGATTGCACTGAGAGAACCACACCACTTTATTCCATCTCACCTCTGTATTCTGCTGTCTAAACACATCCTACACCTTTTTTATTGAGAAATCCCCCAACTTGCCATCCACATCCTTCCATTTTGTAGTATCTTCTCTATCTTCAACAATATTTGGAACTCTTATGTTTCTGAGACTAGGGAACAACTCTGTCCAATCATTAGGCCATTTCCAATTATCATTCTCCACCATATCATTCACACATATATCATCTCTGAGTCTTGCATCATATATGTCTCTTTTGGTGATAAAGTTACTCAGATTACCAATGTCACACCACAAATCATACCACATACTAGTTTTCTTTCCATTTCCAATATTACTCCAAATATTGTTACTCACTTTATCTCTTAAGTCCAATATTGATTTCCATATCCAGCTATCATCTCTTTCTTTTTGAACATCCCAAAGTTCCTACCTTTCAGTTTCACATTGTTCACCCACTTCACCCATAAAGTATCCTTTCTAGCAGCTATGTTCCACAAGTTTTTTACTAGCAGAGCTTCATTCCAAGTATCCAACATTCTCAAACCTAAACTCCCTTGACTTTTTGGACTACACACAGTGCTCCATGCCACTTTTGCTTGCCCTCTTTTTAATTCCCCTTTACTCCATAGAAAACCTTTCAACACTTTATCAATATCCTTTACCACAGCCTTTGGTAGCAGAAATACAACAGCCCAATAGATGTGCATAGAAGCAAGCACTGATGCTATTAATTGTAGTCTTCCAGCATAGAATAGGTAGTTATTCTTCTATTCATCAACTTTACTTTTTACTCTATCAATAAATTGCTTGTACTCTTTTGCTCCAATCTTCTTTGTAACAAGAGGAACACCAAGATATTTTACTGGGAGTTTTCCAATCTGAAATGGTAAAATCCCAAGAATTTCATTAGCTTCTTCATTCTTCACATTTCCAAAGAAAACTGTACTTTTACTCATGTTTGGAACAAGATCAGATGCATTGCTGAACTCAGTTAATATGTCTTTGATCACCCTTATAGACTTTACATCACCATGACTTAGGACTAGGAGATCATCTGCAAAACACAAGTGTGTCAATTTGATTTCCTTGCAGCCTTTGTGATACTTAAAATTACCATTTTGTTGAGTATTCTTCTTCATCATCATGGTAAAAACCTCCATCACAAGAGTGAAAAGGTATGGTGAGATTGGATCTCCCTGCCTTAGCCCTCTGCCACTAGGAAAGTATCCTCTTCTTTCTCCATTCAAACATATAGTGAACTTGGTAGTTGTCACACATACCATAATCCAATTTACCATTTTTTTCATGAAAGCCAAATTGTACTAAGGTCTGTTCAAGAAATTGCCAGTCCACAGTGTCATAGGCTTTAGCTATATCAATCTTTAAGCAGCATCTCTTAGGCCCACTTTTCCTGTCATAACCCTTAAGAAGCTCTTGAGTTATCAGAATATTGTCTTGGATTAGTCTCCCCTGTATGAATGCACTTTGATTGAGACTTACTAATTTCTGCAAACCACCTTTAATTCTGTTTGTTAAGATCTTGCTAATACATTTATATACTACATTGCAGCATGCAATTGGTCTAAATTTAGAGACTTTGCTTGGGTTGTTTACCTTTTAGACAAGTGTGATTAAAGTAGCATTCAACTCACCAAGAAGTTTTCCTGTATTGAAGAACTCCTTTATAGCCAAACACACATCTTTACCAACAATAGCCCATGCTTTCTTGTAGAATGTTGAGGTGTAGCCATCTGGTCCAGGTGCTTTGCTTTCACCAATGTCAAACATAGCATTCTTAATTTCTCAGTTATATCCTTAACCATTCCATTTGCTTCCTCCCCACTTAATCTTGTACCAAACAGCCCTTCTGTATTCCATCCCTGCACTCCAGCCCTTGCCTTGCCAAGAAATTGTTCAAAATGCTTTACAAACTGTTCTTCCATAAGTACTCCTTCCAATTTGACTCCAGCTTCAGTGTGGATACTCATGATTTTATTATGCTGTCTTTTACTCTTAAGAACTTTGTGAAAATACTTATTGTTTCTATCTCCTTTACTAATCCAATCCACCTTAGCTTTTTGATAAAGGAAATTTTCTTCATCATCTAATGCTTCATTGTAACTCCTCAAAGCTTCACTTTCAACCTGTTTACACTCATTTGAATGTGGATTTTCATCAACCTTCAATTGAGCCTGCTTCAGGTTTTCTCTTCTTTCTTTTACTCTTTCAAACAAGTTTCCATTCTTCCACATCAGTTTATTCAAAGGTCTCTTAAGTTTCTTCATTTCTGCACAACTTTGTATTGTCTATGACCTTGAATATCTACATTCCATTCTTCACCCACAGTAGGTAGAAATTCTTTTATGCCTACAATGTAGTTTGCAAATTTGAATGATTTATTCTTTTTTGCCAAAAACTTAGGGAACTTCACAATAATTGGGTTGTGATCAGACACCAAGTAGGGTAGAAATTCAGTGCTTGACAATAGAAACTTTGTCATGAATTCTTCATTAATCATTGCTCTATCCAGCTTCTTTAAGATACTAGTTTGAGGGTTTAAAGGAGACTTTATCCATGTGTAAAAAACACCACTGCTGCATAAGTCTTCAATTCCATCCTCATTCACACAATCAATTAGATCCTTCATGTCATCAGTAATGATTGACCCCCCAGCAGAGTGTTCTTGTGGCTTTAGAGTTACATTAAAATCTCCTATTAGTAACCATGGCATACCACCCGTAACTCTCTTGGCTATAGTAATTTATTTCCATAATTCCTTCCTTTCTCTACCATTGTTTGCAGCATACATAAAACAGCATAGAAATTTAACATTATTAGATAAGGTTTCAATCACACATACCATATGTTGCCTAGATGTATGTAGCAGCATCACATTCACCATTTCCTTATCCCAACTCACGACAATTCTACACCCATTTTGACTATGCACCACATTAGAAATCCAACACCAGTTCCCAAAAGCAACTTCACAAACTTTAGGCAACTTATGGGGCTTCACATGTGTTTCCAATATTGCACATACCTGAATTCCTTCTTCTAAAATCAATTTCTTCACTTCTTTTTGTTTTTTCAGCTTATTCATACTTCTAATATTCCAAATTGCTAATTTTAAATCCATAAAAAAAAACTAAACTAAATATGTACACTGCAGTGGAAAACTGCATACCTCAATTCAATATATTCTTTCTCAAACAAGTGACATTCTCCTTTGCCACTGTTTGAGTCATGTCATTCCTACCTTCCATAGCATCCTTTACATTCATCTCCTCATTTTCCTTCTCTTTTAACCTATCAATATCCCATTGCTTGTTGAAATAGTCCTCCATATCTTTTGTCCAATTTTTGACCTCTGCACATGTTGGTTGTATTTTCTTATTCAAGTAAACATCCACCACCATTCTATCTTTCAATATTCTCAGCTCATCTGTATTTTTAGCAATTGCTTCATTCAAAGTTTCATATCTATTGGAATTCACCTGGCTTGACTGATGTTCCATTACTAGCTGCTTTTGAGGTTGATGTTGATGCATTATCCTGAGCTACACCTTTCCCCTTATCATTCTCCCCATTCTTCTTCCTATATTCCTGCCTTTGGTTATTATTGTTGTAGTTGTTTCTATATTGCCAACTCCTGTTTTGCTGTTGTACATTCTTCTTCCTATTCTGCACTGGAGCAAACTCATCTTGCACCTTAGTTTTATTAGCTTGTTATGTTTTAGCCTCATTTACTCTCTTTTCTTGAATTTCCTTCTCAGTCCTTTGCCTAACATTGGACATTTCAAATGTATGTCCAAACACCTTACAATGAGAACAACATTCAGGCTTCCAATCATACTCAACTTTCACCACTTTTATCCCTTTGAGGCACTTATTCATATCAATATACTCTATTTTGATTTTAGATCTCATTTGTTTCTCAGCCTCCACTTCCACTAACACTCTTGCATAGTCTGCCCTTCCCACTCCAAAAATTGACACATTTGAGGTGTAACAGAGTCCATCACTGATGGTTTCCCTAGTATACTAGCCATAGCACTAATACCTTCTACACTCCATGCTTCCATTGGAATGTTTACCATTTTGATCCATAATGGCAATTTTGTTGGTTCCACTTTCATTAATCCTATCTCAGGGTTCCATTTTTGTACAAATAAAGGTCTGTTGTTAACCATCCATGGACCTTGATTCAGAACATTATTCATTCCAATTTCATTTTGAAACTTAAACAAATTCACACCACTAGCATTCACAATCACCTCTTTTAATCCAAATCTACTCCAGATTCTTCTAATATGATACCTTAGCTCATGAATCAACATGTTTGGCCCCACAAAGTAACCACAAATAGTATATTGCCACTTAACACGTCCTTTTTTCACAATATCCTCATCAAATAAAATTGTTTCCTCACCATTCTCATTCACCTTAGGTGCAATAAACATCAGGTTTTTAGTCACAGTTATAGTATCTTTTGTTACCATTTTAGCATAAGATTTTCCAGTTTTATCCACTGTAACTTTATTCATATCACAATCATTTTTAACCTCAGTACCATTATCAACATCAATAACATCATTAGCAGGTTTATCATAATTGCTTACCACAACATCCTCTGTTACTTTATTCATATCACAATCATTTTTAACCTCAGTACCATTATCAACATCAATAACATCATTAGCATGTTTATCAGAATTGCTTACCACAACATCCTGCTTATTTCTATCATTACTCTGTTCCACACTTTTACTACTGCTGATCTCATCAATTTTCTCCAATTCACCTTCATCCTTAGTACTTCCCTCACAATTCACATTCACTTCACTATCACTAACTTCATCTCCATCCTTGATTACCTCAGTTTCCCCAACTTATTCATTTTCCCCCATATTCTCAGCCCTATTTCCTACCTCTGTTTCATCCTTGCTTCCTTCATTTCGTTTACGACTCAAACTACCCAAAACATGATCATTAAAACGCGTTGGAGCCCTAACTTGTCTTTTATTTAATTTCTTTTTATTCGACATGCTTAACTGTGAGTAGTAGCAAATTCAATTAGAAATGAAAGAAATCAAAAATTGGCGCCAAAACACCAAATTCAATTACACGGTAATTCATTGTTGTTCAAAAGAAAAACATGAAAAACAGTTAGATTATCATATATCATGTCAAACATTTTATGCATTGAAGTAAACGTATTTATAAAAATTATAGACTATACTTTGTGTGTCAATTTCAATGAGAGTGCCAAATATCAGCTGGTCCCTTGCAGATCCATCAACTCGAAAATTTACTTCAAGTCATATATATTCCTTTTTATGTTTGTTTCTCCCATCTTATTCTCTTTTTCTAAGTTATATTAAATATGCTTAAGAGTTAAGAGTATTTTTTTTTTTAAACCCCGGATTTTTGTTTATATGAAGTCTCGATTGAGCAGATCATAGATTTGGCATGTGGTCAGGCCCAGTTTATTCAAACAGATACTCATAGCTCGGAATTTTTCATTGTTTTAGGTTTACAAGAGCCCAATTCGTAAAGCTTCTTGCATGAATTGCATCACTCATCAATCTTATTGAGTGCAAGCCTTACTACTAACAGTTATGGGATTGTTTCTTTATACCTTAAGGCCATCCACTATAATTAACTAGTATAATTTCATCGCAAAGCAGCGGTAGAATCGACTAGTTAAAGAGCATCAAGAGCATCGGGATGATGATGATTGATTAAATGTTTTATGATGATTGCTTACAATCGTAGCATCCAAAACTTTAGGAGATGAATATGAGAAGAAATGAAAACGTCATATACTTTTCCATTGGAATAATCACAATTTACTTGAGAGCAAACTTTGGGGCTTACTGGGCCCTAGTCCAGCATCTTTTTTGGGCTTACTGGGCCCAAAGCTTATGCATGGAGTGCACTATCGCAGCATATTTGAACAAAATAATGCAATTCATGTTTACACCAGATTTCCTTTTCGAGACCCATCCCAAGTACCCAACTTATTCTTCCAAATATTTTAAAAAGTCATGCTCCTCATTCCTAAAAAGCTTTTGAAAGGCTTTCTCAAATAGTAAAAAGCTTTTTATCAAGCACCGCATTATAGATGCTCTAACATATGACAACCCTCATCTTTGGTCTTTTTTTATAAACGGCGGTGCTCACACACTTAGCACACTAGGCTAACTTCTTNATTTTTTTTAAACCCCGGATTTTTGTTTATATGAAGTCTCGACTCTCGATTGAGCAGATCATAGATTTGGCATGTGGTCAGGCCCAGTTTAGTCAAACAGATAGCTCATAGCTCGGAATTTTTCATTGTTTTAGGTTTACAAGTAAGAGCCCAATTCGTAAAGCTTCTTGCATGAATTGCATCACTCATCAATCTTATTGAGTACAAGCCTTACTACTAACAGTTATGGGATTGTTTCTTATACCTTAAGGCCATCCACTATAATTAACTAGTATAATTTCATCGCAAAGCAGCGGTAGAATCGACTAGTTAAAGAGCATCAAGAGCATCGGGATGATGATGATTGATTAAATGTTTTATGATGATTGCTTACAATCGTAGCATCCAAAACTTTAGGAGATGAATATGAGAAGAAATGAAAACGTCATATACTTTTCCATTGGAATAATCACAATTTACTTGAGAGCAAACTTTGGGGCTTACTGGCCCTAGTCCAGCATCTTTTTTGGGCTTACTCCGAACCGAACCGAAGAAAAACCGAACCGAACTTATAACCGAACCGAATTTGTCAAAACCGAACCAAACCAAATTAAAAATTCGGTTTTCGGTTTGGATATGGGTTTAGCCATCTGAACCGAAAACCGAACCGAAAACAAAATTTATATAAATATATATATTTTTTATATATTTATATTATTTTAAATATAAAAAATGTCCATTAAAATTTAATACTAATATAAAAAGCACTTTTTATGCTTGAAATATTTTTGTTTTGCCAAAAATATATATAATTAAATTAAATATATATATATAAATAGTGTAATTCAAGTACAAAATTCGGTTTTCGGTTTTGACCCATAACCGAACCGAATTTCGGTTCGGTTCTCGGTTTGGTTCGGTTCGGTTATGACCAAAAAAAAATTTTAACCGAACAACCCGAACCGAATAAACCAGTTAACCGAGAACCGAACCGATGAACACCCCTAATCGCAGCATATTTGAACAAACAAAAATAATGCAATTCATGTTTACACCAGATTTCCTTTTGGGTAAAAGCTATAAAATACCATCGTACTTTCCAAAATGTACCAAGTTGAACCATGTACTTTTTTATTGCTTACTTGACCAACGAACTTTCAAATTTTTATTCGACTTGAACCATATCTTATTTATTAAAAAAAATCAAAAGAAATTACACGTCGATAATTAAAAAAGATATGGTTCAAGTCGAATAAAATTTTGAAAGTTCGTTGGTCAAGTAAGTAATAAAAAAGTACATGGTTCAACTTGGTACATTTTGGAAAGTACGATGGTATTTTATAGCTTTTACCCTTTCCTTTTCGAGACCCATCCCAAGTACCCAACTTATTCTTCCAAATATTTTAAAAAGTCATGCTCCTCATCCCTAAAAAGCTTTTGAAAGGCTTTCTCAAATAGTAAAAAACTTTTTATCAAGCACCGCATTATAGATGCTCTAACATATNTTAATTAATATTATATGTGGGTCACACATGTGGGCTCATCTCTGGTTCTTCCACTTATTAGGGAGGATAGCAAATTTTATGCCAATTAGGTAGACAAAGAGGAATGGAAATTAGTAGGCCCACATATTAAAAAATATATATTATTAAATTAGTAGTGGACCCAGTCTCTCCCCATATAAAAAAAAGAAACGCATCCATAATCTCAATGTTTACTAAGGGGGTGTTTCTTTTTTCTTTTGGATGTAGTGGCCTTATGAAACTATGTCTAGTTGAGGCTCTTAATGAAGCGAGAGTGGTTTTTGTGGGCTTTCAAACAAAATGAATTAAGTGTTTGGCCCCACTCATTAAGAGCAAAATAAACACCTCTAAGGCTGGATTTAATGGTAAACGCAGATGACCGAGGTCACCATTGATACCTCAGTGTCAACTCACTACAACCTTCTTCATAACCAAGTTAGTGTAAGAAGGAGAGCGTGGTCACCATAGAAAACCTACCTCAGTTAAACACAAAATACGCCACTTAAACACAAAAATACCCCCACAAAAACAATTTAAAAATACACTCACACACAAACAAATGGGGATGAGTCGGTCGAGTATACGACCGAGTTATGCAAATCATGCCGACCGACCGACCAATGACCAACCCATGTAATGGAGAACGCGTCCAACATCCATGATCAACCGAACATTCGACCATATAATCATCCATTACGGATGGTCTAAGACTCAAATCCACAACCTTTCGATTAATAAGTCAGCATTAAACAAATAGTTGTTGATTGTGGACAGTCACTCCTTCTATGTTCTAAAATCTACCCCACACTAACCAATTTCACTCAACATTTAGTAGCTCAACTATTTCAATGCATTTTGCCACCTCCTTTGTTGTCATGACTAGGTGAACTCAGTCTCAGTGCTGTTATTAATGTCTTTCTATCTTTTACCATTTGCCTATCTTCATCTCTATTCTATATTTGTTTTCGGACATGATACGACATTTCCATCTATTTACTTATTTTGTAAAACTAAAAATAGGTGTCTTAATTTCTAGTGTTTTCGCCCTCAAAAAATATCACATAAGTATCAAACAGTTGGCATTGAAATCTGAACTATCCAAACTTACATCTTACATTTCTCCTGTTTATCTCTCTGTAACACGCGTGAGTTTTTAACAAGTAAAATATCCGCATCCTTTTTAAACAATCTGAAAAAGGTTAAAAAAATTCACATACACCAATCATTGTTCAACATGACACAATTTAATAATCCAGATCACTAAAATAAAAACCTTTGATAATTCATAACATGTCAGAACATCTTTAATCCTCACACAAGCATGTGCAATTGACCAAACAGTCCTTATTCTAATCATAGTGGAAGCTTGTCCTAACTCCTAACGTCTTCTTGTAGACATTAACAGACCCAAATTTAATCCAAACGAATGAACTGGTCATTAGCAGCCTGGCACCCAAATCATATCATGTCATGTGAACACAACTCATGTGCCCCCCTACCATTACTTAAATCTCAAATAACATCAAACAAATTTAAAGTAATTTGAGAACCTTAACGTTATTATCACTCGTTAATAAAGTAAAGAACACATCCATATATACGGTTCAACGATTGCCTACTCGTTACTTGCAGCCACGAAAAAATAATGTTATAAGGTAATCTTGAATTAAGTACTTGTAGATCCCAATATAGAAATGGACTCAAAGTCAAATACTCTAATAAAACCAAATGTGGTTTACAAGAAGTAAAGATTTCATAGCATAGACTTGATATTCATGTAAGGATCCAAAATAATACCTAAACTATAGCTTATTGTGTAAGGCTAGACACAATAAGGGACTCGACCGACTCGGTCGAGCCATTCCTAGTCGGTCGTCCCTTTGGTGGCTATTCGGTCGCGACCCAGAAAAAGAAAGAAAATGAGAGGACTCGGTCTCAACCTCGACCGAGTCTATTTCCATCCAAGTTTTGAGATTTGATCTTTACCGTTACAATATTTAAGGCTACTAGCCGTTTGTGTACTAAAAACAAAAATAATAATAATCACAACCTATATAAAGCACAAGTTTGATTTCTATATCTAGAAACAATAAATCATCCAAAAATCCTGAAAACTCTATAAAAACTACACGTGGAATTAAATCTACAAATAGAAAGATAGCAAATTTTTAGGAACTATTGATTCAAATTTCTGAATTAATCTTCGGTTCATTTATTTAATGAAAAAATCCCATAAAACATGGAAGTATTGATTCAAAAAATAGTGCAAGTCAAAACCCACCCAAAAAATTCTGTCAATATATTTTTTTTTTGCAGAGAATTAGCAATAATTATGTGGCGCATCAATAGTGATTCAATTTTGTTCTTGATTTTGCAACAATTGATCAATGTAAGTTCCTTTTAGTCATCTTTTATTTACGTATCAGGAGACATTCATTTTCAATTGATTGTGCTAATTTTAATGTTTTATATATGATTATGTTGAACTAAAGAAACACATGTCGTATTGAGATTAGGGTTCATAGAAGATATGATTGTGATATGTCGTTTAATGGGATTCGATAATAAAAGCAGGCAAGTTGCCTGATTTGTAAAGTAGGCATCACATCCCCATAAATTATACATTTTATAATTTTTCAATTTGATTTTATGTGTACAATGGCAGAATTATGACACCCTATGATTTTAATCTCAAATGTTTTGTAGTTTGATTTTGTTTTTATACATCAGGTCAACACAAGTTTATTTGATGCATACCAACTGTTTGATGAAATGTTTGAACGAAAAAAAATATATTATCGGCAAGTAAGCTTCCTTTTTGTTATTATTTGAAACTAGGGTGTTGTTACAAACCGACTATTGGTGCTCACATAGGAATGTATTCTTTGAAACCATGGTGTTACAATTATTGCATTTATGGTTATTGTACACCTTTAATTACATAATGCTAATGATTTTGATATATATAGGTCTTAAAGGTGCAAATTTTGTTGAAGCTTCAAGGGTATTAGGTTGATATCAATTCCACATATTTGACCATGGTAAGTTATACAAGTGTAATTTGCAGGCTAAGTAAACTTAATTTAACAGACTTATGATGAAAAACGTCTTCTGTCTGTGACTAATCTTAAATCCTTTTGAATCTGTAGCAGTAAAATTGCGAGTATTGATGGCTATGGAGGAACATAAGTACATGGTAAAATCTATCTTATGCTAGATGAAGCGGCAAAAGTTCAGGTACAATGCTTTTCAAGTAACACAAATTCCATATGTCTTTAAAATCTATATAAAGTACTTTTAGTTTCAATTTGATAGAGGTTTGTCGTTAAATTACGTACAATGCTTTTCAGAAAGGTTTGCCGCAAAAGTTTTGGACTAGCATTCCTTTTGTGTTAATTTGTGCCAGGAAGCCAGAGGCTGTAGATTGTAAGTTGGTGTATGCGGACATACAGTAGCAATCTTCATTTATAGCCTCTTGATTCGAGTAAAATTGATTGTGGTAACATCTGGGATTATTCAGATAAAGAATCTGCTCCGGCCTCTTCATGGTCTGCACTCCCAACAGGTTATTCCTTTTCCTTTGTGTTTATTGGCTTCATGATTGAGTTTAATTAGGAGGTGTTTGGAATTGCCTATTTGAAAATGCTTATCCTCTTTATAAATTACTGCGCAAGTGTGTACAATCTACTTATTTTAGTAATTATTTGCTCTAAAATAAGTAGATAAAGACTTTAAAGTTTTATTCAAACACATATATCTATATATCTTTAGTTGATGAGTACATGCTTAAATAGACAGTCCAGAACACCGTCTTAGTAACATTTAGGCACTGAGATTTGTTTATCTGTTGTCCAGGCCTTTGCCATTGAAGCAACATCAAGCTCTCAAGAAACTGTTGAACCACATGGATCAGTTGGTACAGTGGCTGGCCGTCTAGCAATAGCCCAGGGACCTGCAAAATTTTCTGAAGCTTTGTTTCGGTATAGTGGCATAGTGCAATTGAAGAGGTACTTTAGCTATAAAAAATTTGATTCGAATGAATGGGGTTGATATCCATAGATACACACCTAAAGGGTTTGGGTTTTCCATACCCGTTCTCATTCCACCCTGTTCTCAATCCCTCATACCCGTAGTGAATTGTAGTTGTAACTTGTAAACCAAACACCACCTAAGATTATGTCTAAACTTTTGACTTTTTGTTGATAGGTTATGATGACTTTCCCATCCATATGTGGTGCTTGTGCTGTAAGCTGTGAGACTCGGATATATGTCACCAGTATCCTCTTTGCTTGCCTTCATTTTGTTGCTTCCATAATTTCAAAACCAACAAAAGTCTAATAAAGTAATTATAGCAGGTTGGTCTTTTTGAATTTGTTCGACTAAGACTTAAAGAATGGTATGTTAGGAATATTTTTTGTGAAAATGTCAATGCAACTCATAAAATGAAGGTTTAGTAAGGGATGGCTTTCTTAATTTTTATCACTGATACACGTGAAAACTTCAACCCATATAAAAATGGGTTAGTTGGGGTGGTTTCTGTTACTAGAAGGTTAAATGTGTAAAATATAAGGCAGTTAAGGTAAAATATGTTTAACGACATTAACATATTTGGAAGGTTATCTAGAAGTAAAAGGTTAAATGGTTTCTGTTACTAGAAGGTTATCTGGAAGTAAACGATACAAGGTTTGTGTTCTAACAGGGTGGAAGTTGATATTACTTCAATCGATTCAAAGTATGCGTCCATTTGATTATCTTTCATTTGCGCATTTCATTGTTATATAGTTTCTGAATCAACATATTTTGTGGTTTTCTATTATAGGAATGAACTACTAGAATCATTTGATTTATGGTTTATAGCATTGAAAGATTAAATAGTTGCTGCCTTTAACCAGGCTATTGGTGGCAGATGCTCAACAATGGACATCTCTGACTTGGAAAATTTTGCTCATCATTTTGGAGCGGAACATATAAGGTATATGTTTTGCCATCTGTTTACTTTTTATAAGATCTGATAAATTTACAAAGTAATCATGTTATTATTATATACAAAATGAATTGGATAAGATCTTCATTATGCTTTTCATTCCAAACATTAGCTTATGTATCATATATTTAGTTTTAGCTTATTGTTTATGACCTTTTAATCTTTTACACCGTAGTTGATAAGCTGGAAATAAGAAACTAAAATAGACTACTGATACGACCAACATGTACTGTTAGTGCAAATATTACGATATTTAATCTATACGGTCTCGTTTGTTTTGATTGATGACAAACGTATAACTTAATACATAACGTAAAATGTACAAGTTACTTGTAATCATACTTTGTAAAGAGAGATTTTAGTATTTTAAGGTTCAAACAGTGCACTCTAGGGGTCAAATAGAATAAGTTGCACACTTTAAGGCTTTTAACAATGTTAAAGTAATTTAATATGTAGTTTTTGACAAATAGTGAATAGAAAGATGTTGAATACCTTAGTATCAAACATTTTTATTGTAATTCGTTAACTTACTTTATATAACAACATTACTTTTTAGGTAATAGTATTTTAACCATTTACAGTTTACTTTCATATACTATTCAATTATCTTAATCTTTAAACGGATAGCAATTATATTATATTACCGGTATGATCATATATACTGGAATTATGCGTATATGTATATGTGTATACACATATACTATATATATAGTATATATAGTATATTTATATATATATATATATATGTCACTCATAATGCATTTATGTAAAGGTTGAGTGTTTATACAATTTCCATAAAGTCTTACCACCTTTTGGAAGCATTCTTATAGAAATAAGTTTGATGTATATGATTCAATGCACATGGTTTGACTAGAAAAAGTTGATGGTGACAATTTGGATAAGTAAAGTAAGTGTGTCTAAATCTCGTAGAAATGTCTTTGATTTGACATTGTTTGAGTGTTGACTTACGATAATTTGACATGGTTTTTAGGAACATGGTTTTGTCTTTGTTTTTGAAATGGTTTTTAGAAAAACCCCTTTGTAAGTTTGCCTATAAATAGGATTTATAGTTTACTTGCAAACTTGATGAAAATCCACACACACATAAGTGTAGAAGAAAACCATGTAAAACAACCCATTTAGTCACCTTTCTATAAACATCATTAATGCTTCTAACATTCATCTTTGTTGTAAGCATATCATACTTCATGATCCACCAAGAAGGTTAAAAGATCTTGAAGTAATCATTCATAAAGCATTCCAACATATGAAGATTCAAGGGCACTTGACATCCTCTATGATGAAGACTTCTTATTCAAGAAGTTCATGTAGATTAGTCATTTTACATCCATTAGACTTTTATGTCATGGATCATCATTGTGTCATCTCAAGATAGATTAGATGGTTTATGTGTTTGTGCCATAAAACACAAGGTTTTTATGTTGGGCCACAAAACATAGCGGGAGTGGTTGTACCCTTGTAAAAAGAACTATCGGAGTGGTTGTACCCTTGGTAAAGAACTCGACATCTAGCTTTGTGTCGGTAAAATTGTAAGCGACGATGGGAGTGGTTGTACCCTTGTAAAAGAACTCGACATCTAGCTTAGTGTCGGTAAAAGTGTAAGCGACGATTGTAAGGTTTTCTCCGCTGAGAAGGGAGGTTGTTGATCTAGTGAAGTAACTCTCGAGTTGGGTACTCGGGGCGTGGACGTAGGGCAAGGCGAAAGAAGGTACTTGTAGCCGAACCACGATAAATACTCGTGTCGTGAATGGTTTGCACTTTCCTTTTACTTATTGCTTTGCTTTGATGTTTGCATTATGTGATTGTGTATGTTGTGACTTGTTGTTTGTACTTGTGTGATAACATGTCTTAAGTTATGTTGGTCATAAACAACAAGAAACGTCTTTCATATTACAACAAGCTAAAATGGACATTTGATACAACAAGTAATAAAGTTTTTTAAACGGTAAACTATTCAACCCCCCTTCTAGTTTTCCACATGTACCATTTGTTTGCATTATTGAACAAAAAAACGAAGAGCAAATCGTTTCATCACCTACTAATGAGAACATTGAAATGGCTGACTTGGGTTGTGTCTGATCTCAAAAAAGTTGTTTCACAGTAGCGACATTATTTTTAATACTCAGCCCTGATCTTAAATGTTCACTATATACTAATTAAAGATGGAAAATTTGAGCTTTTAACCATTATATATATGAATTCGTTGATTTCGGCTCTGACTATTCGACATGTTGCGAGTAAATCAGAATTATTTTTGCGAGTAAGTCAGAATTTCGATTGTTGGAGCATCTGTAGGTCGCAATGCAGATGCACAAGTTCATGTGGTAGCCGAACTAAATTACTTTCCCTTTTGAGTTATGCGTCCACGAGTACTTGACATAAAGCATTTTTTTGGTGCCCATCCAAGATGATAGACTAGGAAAGGTTTTTAAAAACTAGCAAATATTTGTTGCACAGTAGTGATATTAGATTTCGTAGATAGCTCTGATCTTATTTTTTCAGTTATCTAGAGTAATTAGAGGTGGTAACCTGGAACTTGACTCTAAGACTCAAAATGACAATATGTTTCTTTGATCATTTGTAACCTGAAACTTGACTCTATTTATTGTTGTTGGTAATAGATCAATTACGCAATACTAAAGTGGCTGTTGGAAAGGCAAAAAGTGAGATGGACCAGTTTAAAACAACGATAAGCCGTCGTGAAGAAGTGCTTAAAGATAATAAGTAAAAGTTATTATCAAAGGGCGATAAAGTTGTTGCTCTAGAAAAGAAGCTAGAAATCATACAAAAAGAAGTAGAAAATATTGAAAATGGTTTGAAATCTCTCTCGCGTATGATGAAGGACTGATGTAATATCTAAAAAAAGGAACGTATTCTCTCTTCTATAGGCAGAAATAAATGTATTTGGAATATCTTTATGAAACTGTTTGACCATCTTCTATAGGCAGAAACAAAAAGGCCCCTATTACTTGAAAGAACACTGTTTGACCATCTGGAAATACAATGGTATTTGGGTGTATGCTGATGAAGCTAGATTGCTTCAAAGACATTTTAATAGAACGTATGTGAAGATTGGCATAGGTGAAAATAGAGCAGCTACTGCTCTACTTTTCTTCACAAACATGCTTTAATTTATTCTCTCGATATCGCTTTGCAAAAAACCAATACCAAAAAGATTTGTTTATGATAAAATTGGATTCGCAATTCTTGATGATGGAATGCATGTACTCAAACTGTTAATTCAAGGAGCTTCATCTAATGGCAGGTAAATTCTTAATATTTTATGATCCATGCTATAGGATTTCTTGTGCGAACCGAATGTTTTTCAAAGATGGGAGCACTCTTGTGAGACTTGCAGCCGAAAGATGAATGTTCTTTACATTAAACTATAGAAAGAAAAACAAACATGTCACTAAATAACTAATACTGTTGTAGTTGTAAGTTAGTTTTTTTTTTTTTTTTTTTTTTTTCTCCCTTCTTTTCTTTTCTTTTTTTTTTTTTCCTTTGGTACTTCACATTTAATTTAGAAAGAAAATACAAACATCTTACTAAATAGCATCGTGTATACCATCATTATATACATGTTCTTTTTTTAGTAAACTAATTCATAAAATTATCCCATCCATCGTACACGCCTTTGAACTATACACCAACCAAACCAACAATGTTGTGTTCAAGGAAGAATTATTTAACTCTAATTTGTGTTAAGTTTTTGCAGCTTCTTTATTAATGTTTTGACATATATGGTAACTACACTAACGAAACGACTAATGTTGTCTACAAGGAAGAATTGAAATCGCTTTAAACAATGATTTTTTTTATTTATTTGCAATTTACATTTTTTTGGTATTTTTCGAAAGTTTTTATTATCAATTAAACATGTTTTTTTCTCTTATGTATTAGTGTAACTCATTACATATCTATTATCATATTTTTAGATAATTAAATATAAATGTTGGTCACCTAATATTAATTAAAATGAAATAATAGAGCTAGCCCGCCCATCGGGCGGGTCTTGAAGCTAGTAATAACAATAAATCCGTTTGAAACTAGCCGTTGGGCAACCCCAAAAAAAAAAAAAAAAAAAATCCTTATAAATACACAACATAAACACACTTCAATTCACACAATCTCATTTCAAAAATTCTATATATTTTCTCACACCATGAATTCTTTCGAGATATTTTTTGCCGATTCGGATGATGAAAATGAAGTTAGTACCGAGTTTTTGATATTTGCGGAAGAATGTTGGGAGGCTTATCAAGCGTCACAACCTAAAGAAACACGAAACCATGTTACTAGAGATCGTGTGGGTGCTCATGACCGTTTAGTTGCTGCTTACTTCTGCGCTAACCCAACATACGGCGATGAACAATTCCATGATCGTTTCCGAATGAGCCGAAGACTATTCACATGAATTGTACGAGAGGTAACCGATCATTCACCTTATTTCCAACAAACTCCTAATTGTGCGGGCGTACTTGGCATTTCTCCTTTGATAAAAGTTACTTCCTCAATTCGTCAATTGGCATACGGAGTCAATCCTGATATGCTTGACGAATATGTGCAAATGGGTGTGACAACAGTTCGTGCGTGTCTCTATAAATTTTGTGAGGTCATCATGGAGTTATATGGTCCAGAGTATTTGCGAAAGCCGACGGTTACTGACGTTGACAGACTCTATGAGCATCACCATCGAGTTCATGGGTGTCCGGGGCTGATAGGAAGCATTGATTGTACAGATTGGCCGTGGGAGAATTGCCCACATGGTTTAAAAGCTCAATTTTGTAGGGGTGATCACGGGAAAACTCCTTTCATTTTATTGGAAGCGATCGCCTCTCAAGATTTATAGATTTGGCATGCGTTCTTTGGTGTATCCGGGATGAATAATGACGTAAATGTTTTACGTGCATCCTCTTTTCAATGATCTCAAAATGGGGAGAGCACCGGATGTGGAATTCTTTGCTAACAGCGTGCCTTATAAACGGGGATATTATCTTGCTGATGGGATATATCCGGAATACTCTGTTATTGTGAAGTCCATTAAACATCCAGGGACACATGATCACAAGCGTCAATTGTATAAGAAGATGCACGAAGCAGCAAGAAAAGATCTGGAACGTGCTTTTGGTGTACTAAAGAGGAAGTGGCTAATGATTAAACATCCGGCTAAAGGGGTTGACAAAGAGCGTCTTGGACATATTATGTACACATGCATCATATTACATAATATGATTATTCAAGACGAAGGGCGGGCGATATCTCCCGAATTCTTTCCAGCGGAGCAGCACCTTTCTTATGATCCCTTAAGAACGCATGAGGAATCATTGGAAATTACTAGGGAGATATG
>LBNU01038910.1:52656-69571 GCA_014162995.1 Artemisia annua
TTTTTTAAATTAAACTTGATCGCTGGAGAGAGAAAGCTGACGTGACAGAAAAAAGGAGAGGGATTGACCTTCCTTATTGTGTCTAGCCTAAGGTAAGTAATCTACATGTACTATTACTATGTGTACATTGCTTCAAAGTTCAAATATGTCAGCAAACAGCATAAGAAAAAAGAGAAATACTATAACCAAGAAAAAAAACAGTTTTCTTAAATTATCCAACTCATAATTGACAATCAAATGATGATGACCCACACAACCACAATTTAATAATTACAAACATGACACTTTAATTTGTATTTGATCCTTTGATTAGATTCTTTAAGTCACAAAGAACATAAAGAGGTGACAACATGTGCCTAAATTATTAAAACTAGGTGAGGGATAACAACAAAGATTATAAAACAAATTATACAAAGGGTAAATGAGCCCACCATCATTAAGAATATCAATAATCTTTGACTTCAATTTGGTCAAAGTTAAAATCTTAATAGATGCACTTTTATGATCTGGCCAACATTCTTTATACCCTTTAAAATTGCATTGCAAGTTTGCAGCATGAACATCTCTAAAAATCCAAAATTGCAAACAGAATCACAAATTTCTTCATAATATATAAAAACATGATATAATTACGGTTAAACATAAGTTTTGTACAGGGAAAATCACTTGGATTGGCAAAACTCTACAAAATTTGAAACTTGTATACTACAAACTCAAGGTTTTGGTGTAATTGTTTCAACACAATAAATATTAAATAAGTTAACTTCTTACCCATCTTGATCTTCTTAGAATGAGTTTCAGAGCACCTGGTTTGTGCAATAACAATCATCTAGGATGGTTATTAGGAGTAGCGGTTGACTACAAACGGGGTTGGAATTGAAGTTACTTTTTAGATCGTCTACCATTAATGATTTCACCTCTTGATTTTGACCCGCTCCCGTGACCCGTACTGTCAAAGTCTCTTGACATTTGTGGTTTCAGATTGGTCATAATCCGGTCCCTGAGACCTTTGACAGATTTATATCTCAGCAAATCATCCCCATGGCTTCTTCTTGGAGTTAACTTTTCAACTTCAACGAAATTTTCTTGAATTGAAGAAGTACTTCTTCTTGATGCTTTTGCGTTAATTAAATTCCTCCATTTTATTTCATCATCAATTGAATCTTTATTATAATTATTATGACCATGATTCCATTTAAAGCTCTTGTTATTATTATCCATGTTTAATTCAATGGAATGAAGATCACTCTCACCCGAATCTTCTTCATCAACTTCTCCATCGTCGTGTTCTTCATTAATCCGGGTCCCACCAAAATCACTTTGATTCATATACATCATTAGATCTTCATCTTTCCGACCCTTTTTCTTACCCGTTACTTTATTTCCAAGAAACGCTTCAAGTTGACTCCTTAATTTGTCCACAAGAGCGTTTTTTTCTTCAAATTGGTGCTTAGCTTCTGCTAGTTTCATCTGAACTCTTTCTTCTCTTAGTTTATCAGCAAGTTGCAACATTTCTCGTTCTTTTTCAACTTCTTCATGAGCTTTAACAGTCTCCCGTTTAAGTTCTTCAGCTTCAGCCCGATCTTCACCAATATCACCCGCTAACTCATCACAAACTTGTTCCATAATCTCACGTGCCCTTTTCTCACTCTCGAGTTCTTTCAACACTTTTGCGAAAGAACCCTTTGTTTCCGCCAACTCTTGCCCAAGTTTTTTATTCAAGCTTTCGGATCGTCGTCTTAACTTTTTCTCAATCTCCAACTCATTAGCAACGGATTCAATGGCAGATTCAATTGCACGTCTTTCTTTACTTTTCCACAATGCTTTTTCCTCAGCGAAGCGTTTTAGTAAGTAGTTGACATCAGTTTGGTCAGCACGCTGGTCTTTGATGACCTGGTTGACCTGAAGGCGGGCCCTCTCTAGCTCAGTATGTAAGGCTGAGATAAGCGACATGCTGGATGATGGAAGATTATCATGGGCCCACATTCTGTGAATAATCTTAAGAAGCTCTTTAGATGTTGTTAAAGCATTACTGACTTCTTTTAAACGTGGCTTAATGCTGTTTACAGAAGCGTTGGGAGTTTGAGCTCGAGATCTAGTCTCAATCTGTATGTATTGATATATACGAATACATTTATGCTTTGATATATTTAAGAAACGAGAAACATGAACCGTGAATAAACATAATGTTTACCTCCATTAAACTTGCGTTGCTAAGAGAATCATAAACTTCCCCATTGTGGTCCTCGAGCCTAGGTGGTTTCTGAGACATAGAAATCCTACGGTGAGATCCAGTTCCAGATCGTTCCATCCTCTGCCAAAACCATAATAACGTGAACAACCAATGAAAGAAAAAGAATCTTTCTACATACAAAAACAAAACCAATTGCACTCATATGCAAAATGCTCGATCCGTTTTTCTAACTAATTGTTCTTTTCGCTAAGAGATAATCCAAACCACCCTCATAAAACTTTATTTGGTACTATTATCCAAACTCCATAATCACTTAGGACCTGTTTGTTTAATTTTTTCATTAAGTTATGTTAATTAACAGATGACTTATCGCAGACAACCTCAGTTTTATTACTTAATATTTTCAGTCATCTTTTTCTATTAAGTCACAAACAAACAGTTTTCAAATGACTTAATTAATTCAGTTTTTTTCATATTAAGTCAATTAAGTCGAAATCAAACACCCCCTTAATGTCATTAAATAGAGATGAAAATGACTTGTGAATTATAATATCAATCACATTTTCTTAATATAACTAAAATAGGCATTCTACTGAATTGCTTATTAAATTGAAAATGACAATAGTAATATATATACTTCCAAGTTCCAACTATCGTCATCCTCGACCAATGTAACGTTGGAACGAAAATGACATCATAAAACCAACAACAAACTATTACTATAAAAAAACAACCATAAAATTTAAAATAAAAGTTCACCAAACTCATCTTTTTGTAACCATTATTTTCAACCTTATAACGGAATAATTTCAAATCAAACTAAAAAATATATATATTTATTAACAACAACAAAAAAAAAAAAAAAAAAAAAAAAAAAAAAAAAACCTCGGAAACAGGAGGACTATGCGAAGGATCAGACAGACGTTGAGGAAGTGAACCCGACCGGTGCAACCTCGTACCACTACTCTTCCTCGTACGCTCCGAATTTTGCGGCGACGGCATTTCATTCATTTCCCATAACGTAGCCGCCAGCTTCCGCGCCGACACTCTCCCTCCGCCGCCAAAACCAGGTGAACCCACATCACCAAGTTTAGATTTTGGTGTCATCCTCCATGACGGCGCCGGAGTACTAGATCTTGACCCGGATCCGACCCGGGCAGTACTACTCTTGCCCACCATAATAGCTCTTTTAAATCTGTAATTATGAAGCTTAGATGATGAAGAAGGTGATGATGAACAACCCCTTTTACGGATCTTCCCGTAACCCGGGATCAACCCGTCTATGGCCCGATTGGAACCATTTCTTGACATTTTTCAAAATTGGGGTTTTGAAAAAAAGTTTGGTTTTTATTAATGGGTTTTGGAAATTATGACATGGGTTGGTTTTAGTTTTGAAAATTTTGAACTTTTGAGTGAATTTGAAGGGATTTTAGTAAGAGGCCACTTTTAGTAAAGGGTATATATGTTTTCTTGTATGAAGAAAATAAGAAGAGTGTGGAATGAATCAAAGGGAGGGGAGAGGGGAGCATATGGATGGATGAGGTGGAAAGAGGGGATGCATGTGATGTTGGGAGGATTAAAGATGTTGTGACATGTTACTTAGAGCGGAAGGTGTGGTGAGTAGCTCTTTCTACTCATTCGGGCCCTACCGGGTGCCACATCATCTCAACAAACCTCAACTTACAACCCTCTTCACTCACGACTAACTACAACTTACTCATTTGGGGCCCGCCACTTACACCTTTATTTTATATCCCACTCACAAACAAAAAAATAATAATAATAAAAAAAAATGAAAAGCTGCCAAACCGTACAGTCCAAACCCTCGCCGTGCAGGTGAGGAGGGTGTGTTTGGCGAGCAACGAGTAGGGGAGGAGGGTATGGTGGCGAGCAACGAGGAGGTGCCAAGCTGGCTTGGCGAGGCTTGAGGAGGTCGACACCTTCCTCTCTTATGAGTTTTTAAATGGTTTCATGTGTTTTGGATTATTGGAGTTTAAGGACATTGTATTCACCAACCATTTACGGTATGTTTTGTTGTAGCTTTTGATGAGTTAGTACTAAATTGTTGAGGCCGCTCGCAATAATACCTCAACCGACTGGGTTGGAGTGGGTTGAAAGGGGTTGCCTTTGTTTTGGAGATGAGGGTTGATGTCGGTCGAATAAGTGGGTTGATGTCCCAATCGATTAGAACAATCTGTCATCAAAGCATATTTGTATTGTGGTGTGTTTAATTTAATTAAAAAGTTAATTTTTGTGAGGTATGTTTTTTGTAGTGTAGGTTGTATTACTGTGCCTAAAAGTTCGATTGTAGGTTGCAGGAAAGAGAAAGCTGATATGACAGAAAAAATGAGGGTCACTGAGAGTTGTTATTGCCTGAAATATCAAATGTGTAATGGTCCATTACTTTCTATTTCAGCGTCATTTACTTTTTTTAATTTTTCCTAACTTTTCATCATTAGCTTTTTTTTTTTCATTTTTTTTTTTTAACTTTTCACCTGTAATGGTCACAACTCTTCTCATTTTTCATTAAAATAATTGCTTTATACAAACATATCTCACTTATCACAAAATACCCCACACACACTAAGAGCATGTGGTAACGTAACGTAGCACCCCACGTTAAACTTTAACGCACCAAGTTAACGCGGTGCGTTAACTTACCGGCCCCAAAGTTAAGTTGTGCGTTANAAAAAAAAAAAAAAAAAAAAAAAAAAAAAAAAAAAAAAAAAAAAAAAAAAAAAAAAAAATTGCGGGCGGCAACAACAACAACAACGACGGCTCGTTTACGAATCTTCTTGGTGGTGGGTGGAATAACCCATACGCAGGTTCTTCCTCAAATCCAAACGAGGGTTCGTCGTCAAATCCGATTTGGGGTAACCCAAACGAGTTCGGATTGTCGAGTCAAGAAGTTTTCGCTCAACATCAAGCTTTCCAATATTGGACCGATAGCCAACAAAACAACTTAAATTCCGATTTCCAAAATCTTCAATTCACTCAACAATCACAACAATCCCAAACGGAAACATATGAAGTTCCGGAAACACCTACTTCTCCTCCAAAACCAAAAAGTCGTGAAAAACGTAAGGCAAAAAAATCCAAAGACCCTGTACAAGACGAGGAAGAAGATTCTGAAAAAGTGAGGAATCGTTGGACGCCAATGGAGGAAAAATTGCTTTCCATGTGTTGGGTGGCATGTTCAGAGGATTCGAAGGTCGAGAGTTCCCAATCTAAGGATACGTTATGGCAACGGATAAGAGCCGAGTTCAATAGAATAAATTCAAAAGACCGCAACAAGGATATGCTACAATCTAAGTAGAAAACGTTGAACCGTGATTGAACTAAGTTCAACGCTTTTTTCAAAAAAGCGCAACGCGAGCAAAAAAGTGGTGAAAGTGAAGTTGATATCCTAACACGGGCTAACCAACTGTATCGTCAAGAAAACCCACCGTTCACGAATGAAGAGGCTTGGAGCGTGTTGGGTAAACATCGAAAATGGGACGCGCCGGCGGCGGTTGATTTAACCGGCGATGTCCCAAGCCAAACAAACGAGGCTTTGTTTGGTCATGATGAAGAACCACGACCCATTGGAAAAAAGCGGGCTTCCAAGAAACAAAAATCCGAGACAACGACAAGCACCGGAGGCACGGCTAGCACCGGTGGTTCCTTTTCTTCGTTCAATTTCAGGGAGATTATGCGCGAAGAGTATCGGTCAAAACGTGAAGATGCAGCCAGGGCGTATCAGGCGACCGCAGAAAACCAAGCCACACAACAAAGGTTGAGGGAGTTAGAATTTTTGATGTTCGACACTACCGGCAAAGATCCACAGTATGTGGCGTTGGTTAATATGGAAAAGGATCGAATCGCCAAGAAACTTGGGTTGCCTCCTCGTCAAAAATGAATAATTATGTGATGTTGTGTTTTATTTATTTCGTACTTTTTTTAGTAGCGTTTTTTTTATTTTAAATTTCGTAATGTAATGTGTTGCTTGAATTAATGTTATGTTTTAAATAAATGAAATATTTGCTAAAATTTGGGGTTGAAATTGAAAATAATTGGGGTGAAGGTGAGTTATAAGTGAGTTATGTTACCATGGTGGAAAGTCATGAGTTAAGGTTAAAAGGTAAAAGCTGATATGACGCTGACGTGACAGTGAGTTAAGTTATAACTCACGGGTAACTTACCTCATGTTCTAACAAACTAAATAAAATATAATAAAAACACCTCATTTGGCACAAAGCATTGTCACCCTTATTCTTTCTTTTTTTTCATTGCTCACGCTTGAGCTTTGGTTTGATAACGGTGTCACGCAAGAAAAATGGTGTGAGGATGGTTTGAGCATTACCAATACTTTCGGTCTAAAGTTATGTCATTTTGAATAATGATTGGTGATGTGGATTTTTGTAAAGTTATGACATGTTTAGTTATGTGGATTATTAAATTTTGAAAGATAATACTCCCTCCGTCCAATATTAAGTGTTCACTTTCAACATGCACAAAGTTTTATAAAAATTTCACTAACTACACTCTCCATCAATCAAATATCATTCTTTCCCACTAAAGTCTCATCTCATTGGTTGAAATAGAATCTGAACACTTGTTTTGGGACATCACAAGATTCCATTGTAGACATTTAATATGGGACGGAGGTAGTAACAAATTATTGTATTTCGTAACTATTGATATTTTTATCGTTTTAAACAAAAAAATCATAGGTATAAAAGAGTCAAGTTTTTGTCGTGTAACTTGAGCTCGAACTCAATCCTAGCCGACGAGCTAAGCACAAAATGTTTAACATATCGAACTCGAGCTTATATAGACTCGAACAAGTTATTGTTGAGCTATTCAAGCTTTTAAATGATATATGCGTTATATATATATATATATATANAAAACTATTGGGTACTCAACTCACCCATGCTTCACAGCTGAGAGGTGAATGGTTTTCAATTGACCATGGATTTTTCCTTTTGGATTCCAAATAATTGACTAGCCCACAAGGATATGGCTTGTGGTAAAGGCTGTGGAAAACCATATTTGGTAATCAATTCACCAAAGGTGATTTATTCAACCTAAGAATTGGCTAGTCCTGAGCAAACGGCTACAGGTAAAGACAACTCAAATCCGTTTATAGTTGATGATTTACTAAAAATCATATGGTTATCAGTGTACCATAGTTTTCGAACTTAAACATTTGGCTACTCCAGTAGTGATGGCTATTGGTAAAGAGACATCAAATCCATTATTTTCAATGATTCACCTCTCACAGGAGTTAACACACCTAGATGTGATGAGAATAGTATGAAACTAATAAGTTTTGATGTACATTATGTCATTTGTTGCTGCAAAGATCTGGAGTATAAAGTTTGGTCACTCATAGAGATGTGGATATTTTGATTCTTTGCTGCTGGTGTTCAAATTCAATCCTCTTATTCTGCTAATGTTAAGATCTATCAAGAATCTTGAACTTAACCAGGTCAAATTCAAGATTAGGGGAGGATTGTTGGGAATTATGCTAAGTAAGAATTCTACTGATGGATTATGCTGATGGAATCTGCTGAAGAACTAGATTCTGCTGAAGAAGTGTTTCTGCGGAAGAATAGTTTCTGTGAAGTGTGTTTCTGCGGATATAGATAAACCGCGTATTTTGTAATTTAGTTAGCATATGCATGAGTTTTATTAGGAGAGGATAATGCATATCTTATATAGTTTATAGAATATACGTTTCTTGTGAAACGGTTTAGGGTTGGGGTTCCTTGTCTATAAAAGGAACATCTTATTATATTTTATGTACGAGTTTTTAAAAAAAACAAGTTTTAGTTTTGATAAAAGATCCATAGAGGATCAAAGTGTTCTTAGTATTCTGCGTTATTACTTGTGTTTGTTTCCGCTTTAGAATACAAGTATTGGAGACTTTCTATTAGTGAGTTTGTGATTACATAAACATTGCTAACGATTCACGAGTGCTCAAAGATCTATCAATGTCTTAGTTTCAACAATTCCTCCACTAGATTCTCTAGTTTTTGCTTAATAAGGAAAGTGGACAATTATTTTGGGACAACCCGAAAAGAAAATGTGGATTATAAATATGGGACAGAGGGAGTATATTTTAAGAGCGTATATGTAACTACACTAATTATATATACTTATTTATGAAAGTGTCAAGCTTTCTGAGACGAATTCAAATCTTATTTTATATTTTTCAATTTTAATTGGGTTAAAAAAAAACACACTATTATAAATACTTTGACCTTTTTGAACCGAACTAGAGCCTAATTCCAACATTCTTGAGCTCGAGCTTCCCTCATGAAGGATCATCAAACTATCAAAACGAGCTCAAGCCGAACATAATATTCTCAAGTCGGGTCGAACTCTACCAAAGTTCGACCCGATTCGACTCGTTTACAACCCCTTATGAAAATCATGGGAAAGGGTCTCGTAAGAAAAAAAAAATTGGAATGACAACTAAAATAAGAATGATGAAAAGTATTTTTAGCAAGGATGAAGAAATTAATAGGTGATACGTCCACTTATTTCTAGATGCATCTAAGATGTGCAGTTCTAATTTTTTCTTACTTTTCTTATTTTATTTTTATTTCTCATTTGCTTTTAACTCGTGAATAATGTAAGAAATCATATGAGAGAGATGAAAAATATTATGTGTATTTTTATGTAAAGCTTTTTCGACATGCCTCATCGCTTTTAAAATAAAGGGAAAATCACCTAAAATATAGTAAACTTACCTATTTATTTAGTTGTGTGTAGTATTCTTTTTCTTGCTATTATATACGATAAACTTTTTGATTTCGATTTTTTGTGTATTTTATTCATGTAAAATTACCATTTACCCTCGTTGTCAATAGAGTGGTTACAAAATATAAGGATAAAATGACCATTTTATATGAGTAAATACACACAAAGGTCGGAATTCAAAAATTTAAGGTAAAAAAATACTACACATAATTCAAAAATAAATTTAAATTTACTACATTTTTAAATGATTTTCCCTAAAATAAATGCTTTGCTTATGGATCATTTTACAAAGTTGAGGTAAATTTTGTTGAAATAAGTAAAAGGTTTATGCAGTGTTGAAAAAAATTTGTCTATAAGGCCGATTAATCACCACCTAGGCGTTACAAGGCCATCAACCTTTTCAATTTGTATAAATCAGTCAAACGACTCAGTCAATCATGGTCAACGGCGATCAACAACTGTCAGCGGTGGTCAAACATGCCGGAAACTTGCAAATCGTGCCGTAAATACCCAAAACTCGTAAACTAGTTTTAAACACTTATAGTCGTTGTTTATATCTATTACAATATATTTTTAAGAAAAATCTTGCTAGGAATACCCAAAACTCGTCAAAAATACCTAAAACATGTTGGAAATGTCAATCTGATTAATCCCACCTACACCGATGACAAGCTATAAGGAGGTCGACCGCCTGACTACTGATTCGCGATTTTTACAACCTTTGGTTTATGTCATTTGGGTTATTTTACAAAATATATGTTATAAGAAGAAAAAAGTAATTGGATGACTCATCAGTTACAAATAAAATTTTAAAATAGGATGCAAGCGTATCGAAACTTTTTCGTCTCAATCGTATAATCCACGTACTTCTATTTATGATTTGCTAAATCGGGTAATATTTAGGTCAACAATTAATATTAATATAAGGGTTTTGCTAAACACTGTCCATTGGGTAATGCTTAAAAGACATTAAACAATCTGTTATTTTCATATATAACAAATGAACATAAAAATTAACTTAAATATATACCAATTTTGATTTAACAAAGTCCAAAGTTTGCTTTTATATTAATATTAAACATTGACCAGTGAGCATTGTTTAATAAAACCCTTAATATAAAGGAAACTTAAACTTTGTTAAATTAAAATTGATATATATTTAAGTTTATTTTTGTGTTTATTTATTATGCATTAAATAAATAACTATTTTAATTATGAAAAAACATATTCTCAATGTGCATTAAGCATTACTTTGCGGTATTATTTAGCAAATCCATTTTTATTTATCAAAAAAACTGTCTTCTTTGTTTGATAGGAGTAACATTTAAAACTTATGGTCTTCCTGTTCTACTTTGATTATTTATTGCGGCATTTAAGATGCTTGGTTTTAAAAGGCAACTTAATTACTACTACGTACTTTATTAGGGTAAAATTGATATTTCTAATACTTAAACATTGCATTAATTGCACTTAAACATTTACGGAGTATATTTGTAGACAGTACTATTGCATAGTAACATGATTTTCTAGCGAATAGTTGCGATATTGTAGTTAAATATTTCGTGTAACGTGAACTTTGAGAAGAAACGTAAATATCAATATGCTCGACTATTAATCTTCATTACTTTCACTTTCATCAATTAGACTGTAAAATTATTTTCCGTCCAAATATCAAAACTTGATTCTCAACAATTGGCGTCGGCATGTCTTCATCTTCATCATTATCTGAGATGACAATAACATCATCCCATTTCCAGTTTAACAAATTGGGATTGAAAAACAAATTGGGATTGGAAGCGGGTTTGTGAGCGGGTTGAAGTTGTATATAAACAAACAAAAGCAATGCACAAGTAGGTGTTATATAAACGACCATGAACTAAAGCAGGGAAACAACAAACGACAAATAAAAGATCACAATATACTAACCTCAACATTAGCATTAACATTTTTTTTATTATTTATTTCCTCAACTTAACTATCAATTACCATCAAAGTGAGAAAAATGTTATAGTATTTATATAGCGGAATTAGGATGATTATTTTGAAAATATTTATTATAATTTCTTTTTTAATAATAAAAAAGAATGGAACCAAATGCGTATTTGTAAATTGGAAAGAAGCATGTAACACATACTTGTAAAACCGTGTTTTTATAAGTTTTCATTCCTTATTTTTCATTTTTTAATTCTCTGTCATTGTTAAACTGTGTTTTTATAAGTTTTTATTTTTTATTTTGACATTGTTTTTATTAGTTGACAATTTTAAAGTTGACATTTAAGATAAAAGTTTAAGAAGTATTAAAGGGTATATTAGGCAATCACTTTATTGTTTTTTTAAGTATTTTGAAGTTTTAATAATACACAGATCTATTTTGTAAGTACGTAGTAGTAGAGAAGAGATAAGGGAGAGAGGGAAGGGGTAATTAGTAAACAAGAAAAGGGTATGTGATAAAAAGTTAGATAATCCTAATTTTTTCCTTTTAGTATGTATATAATCTATCATTTCATATTCTACTAACAAAAATATTATGAGAAAAATCTCAAAATGGTCTAGTCGCTTAAAGGCACATCACTTTTTACTCTCTCATTTTTTAAAAGTCTAAAAGAAAACAGACCGATTGAGTAACTGTACAACTCAACCATATTTTGACAAGCGTTCCTTATTTTAATATTATAGTACAATAAAAGTATAAGCTGCCCCATACAATTTTCCTTAAAAATACAAGTTATCAAAAAACAAAAAACATTTGTCAAAAAAATAGTTGAGTCGCCCAATAACGCAATCGCCCTGGTCTCTTTTGAGTTTTTAAAAAATAAAAAGGTAAAGAGTGGTCATTAGGCAACTGGATCCTTTTAAGAACTTTCCCAAACAATTATATCATGTCCCCAATACGATTTATGACTTTTTAAAGTTTACTGATTTTGATCAATGTTCGATTGAAAGACCAAGGGCAATAATAGAATACTGAATTCACCGACCATTCATGTTTTATTGTAGCTATAAATGATGTAGTAAATGGTTGAAATGTCTCAGGTTCTATTATTTTGAACAATGATTGGTGTAAGACCTGAGTTCTTTTATACTAATAGTAATAAGACTATACCAAACACAGGCTATATTAGTGTCAACTCAACTTTCTTTTTCTTAGATCAAACACAGGCTAAATGCTCACAGTAGGAGGACTGCACTTATAACTAAAAACGTACCTCACAAAATTAAATTAAAACAAAACACACACACACACAAATCTTTCAATTGTTTCAGTCCAGTGACACAAATATTGCAAATTAAGAAGGGGAGGGGAGGGGGGATCCCAGTAGGGGGTACGCGTGTGAATCGGCAAGGAGACCCAACCATTTGGTTTTATTACATTTAGTCTTAGTTTTTTTAACGCTGTCAAAAAAAGAATGTACTAAATATTACTCGCTAAAAAGTACGCAAATGTCAAATATATATCATAAAAGGTGCGTGTTAAGCAAATGTAACTTTGGACAAACTGAAATTCGATGTTTACAATCAACATCATGTACACGCATGCTAGTAAACCAATTAAACTAAAAGAAATGGTAAAAGCTAGAAACGCTTGTGCCTGAATGACGACAACATCTAGATGAGCTTGGAGAAGACAAATTGAAGTATTCAACAACATCAGTATTGCAAACCACAAAGCTTTATGAGAGTTATGACAAGAGGCAGGTGATAAATTTTGTATTGCGAACTACTAACGTCCGCAAACTCAATTATGTCAAACTCAAAAATCTTGATCAATAAAAAGGCTAGTTCTTTAATAATTGACAATTATGGAGTACGAATTTGAGAAAACTGGACAATTACTTTTATTTTCTAATAGGGACTTGTTTGGTTGAAGGTCATGAGGTTTGTAGGATCCCGTATCTATTGGAGAATTTTGCGAGGAAGTAGTTTGTAAATTTGATAAGATGAAGGATTGTCATATTCGGTAGGGAAAATTTAATGAATAATCTTTACCTTTTCTCATCGGAGGGTAAGAGAATTGTTATGGTTTCGCCCGAAGCAAAACCCGAAGTGCCAAAGCCCGAGGTTAAGATGGAAGAAAAATTGTTTAAACTTGAAATCATTGTTAAAGTTGAAAATTAATGTGATGTTGAAGTCGATACAACTAGTTTGGAAACCTCGACTGAAGTACCGAAGAAGATAAATGATTCTAGGGTTTTAAACAAATCATGATGAAATCATGGATTCCAAAAACGTCAAAGTTCTGAAGGTTTGTGATGTCATTCCGGGTTTACGTATGAACATTGACGTTAAGAAGCCAATGATGTTTTTAATGGTGGACAAAGTCTTTATTGTAATTAAAAACTTGAAGTTTGGTGATAAGGGGACATTTGTATCCGATGTTTAAATTCATGCTTGGATCAATGGGTATGCGGTTGTCACGTGACAAAGAATGAAGAGAGTTTTCGAGTTAATGTGAACACAAAGCCACCAAAAATAAGCTTCGTCGTTAGAAGATGTTTGAAGTAGATGAAGAAATCAATGGCAAGAACTCGAGGGGAATGATCGGGATGAGGAACGTGACCAAGAGCCACAAGAGCACACGAAGAAGCTCACGACAGAAAACAGCCAAATGTGCAAGATCACTCTTCAGTGCCTCATTTGGGCAACAAACACCCCGAACTTGTAATTCTTGGATGCACCGCATTTGGAGGGTTCGCAACATATCCAGATTTTTATTATTTTGTTATTTAGGAAACATTTTTTATTTATTTATTTTTTTTTACTTTAATTAGTTATCTTTTTCACGAAGATAACTTTCCCTTATAAATATAGACTTAGAGTTGGTAACTTTTATCTTTTGATTATTAGTTTATTAATAAAACTAGGTGAGTTCTCGTGTATAGCAATGAGATTTTATGACGACAAACAATTTTAGTTGTCATGTTGTATTTATTCATTTTCAACAAGTATGAATCAAGTCATGTTGTATTTATTCATTTTCATCAACTCTCTTTCGCGTCTTGCGTCACAACTCGCCGCGCATTCTAAAGGACTTAGCATCCACCAATAAGTGTTGGTTTAAGTAATGTGATGTTAATCAAGAGTTCAAATTGAACCCATATACATTTTCTACAAAGTCCTTCTTAACCGTTCAACCGGAAATTACACGTTTGCGATAGGAAGTGATACCACAAAGACTTTGAGTCGTTTATCATCTAAAGGGTTAATAATTCAGTATGAGTTGAGCCATATGCGTATTCAAAAGTTTATAATGGGTGTATGTAAAGAAATACAAGTTTTATAGAAAAATAGTTTATTAATTCAGAAACAAAGAATCAATCACCAAACAAAACTGATCTCAATCAGTTTATACAAACACAATGAATCTAAATCTCAATCAGATTCAAACAATCACTAAACAACAACTGATATGATCAAGATGACCAAACACAGCTTAATACAAAACTATGGTTAACTATGTGAAGATTGAGAGCAAAGAGAGAGAAAGCAGAGATGAAGTTATGAGGCTTCTCTTTGTCTTTTTGCCTTTTATACCAGCTACACCGACATAGTTCCATCTTTACACCTTTAGCCCTTCATCTTTCAACTTCTATCAAACCAGAGTCCAAACTATAAACAAGCAAACCTGAGAATACAAAGATGTCATAATAAGTCCTTGTAGTTATTTGTTCCAGGTTAAAGGTTAATTTTAACATCCCCCCTTAACCTAAACCTGGAACACATTGATTAAACCTTGTTTTGAAATAAATTTTTTGTGTTGTAATTTATCAAGTCCTTTTGTAAAAATGTCAGTAGTTTGATCTGCTGAACCAATCTTTTTTGTTTCAATAACACCTGTTAAAATTTTTTCTCTTACAAAATGAAGATCAATCTCTAAGTGTTTAGTTCTTTCATGAAAAACTGGACTAGCTGCTATTTTGATAGCAGCTTGACTATCACAAAAAGTTTTGACAGGCATGAAATGCTCCCAGTTTAAGTCCTTAAGAATCTTAAGAACCCAAACAATCTATGATGTAACAGAAGCTAAAGCTCTGTATTCAGCTTCTGCAGATGACTTAGAGAGGGTATTTTGTTTTTACTCTTCCAAGAAACTAATGAGCCATTAAGAAATAAGCAAAAACCAGTAACAGATTTTCTAGTGATAATATATTTGACCCAATCAGCATCTACAAATGCTTCAAGAGAAGTATTTGCAGATTTCTGAATATGAATACCCAAACCAGGTGCACCCTTTAAGTACCTTAATAATTTTAAAGCAAGTTTTAAATGAGATTTTAAAGGTTTATGCATAAACTGACTTAAGCAATGAACAGAGTAAGAAATGTCAGGTCTGGTATGAGTAAGATAAATCAATTTTCCAATTAATTTTTGATATTCAGTAATATTATGCAAAACATGATCTGTATCAGTAGGCTCATTAGTAATGGTAAGATTACTTTCAAGAGGAGTAAAAGATGGTTTACAAGCAAGTAAACCAAACTCAAATAAAAGATCAAGACAATACTTCCTTTGTGAAAGACAAAGGCCATTTTTGGTTTCTAAAACCTCAATTCCAAAAAAAATAATTAAGTTTTCCCAAATCTTTTATTTGAAACTTAGTTTTCAAAAACTCTTTGAAGCTTTCAATAACTTCAACATTATTACCTGTGATGATAATATCATTAACATATACAAGTAAAGCAACAAAATTACCTGATTCACTTTTAATAAATAAGGAATAGTCATTCTTACTTTGTTTAAAACCATTTTCAATTAATGAAGAAGTCAACTTAGCATTCCACTGTCTGGGTGCTTGTTTTAACCCATACAGTGATTTCTTAAGCCTGCAAACTCTATTATCATTTTTATTGAAAAATCCTTCAGGCAAAGTCATATAAACAGTTTCTTCCAAATCACCATAGAAAAATGCATTATTAACATCAAGCTGAAATATAGGCCAAAACTGCTAAACAACTAAATTAATAACACATCTAACTGTAACAATCTTAACAACAGGAGAAAAAGTCTCTTCAAAATTAATTCATTCTTTTTGATTAAAACCTTTAGCTACAAGTCTAGCCTTATATTTATGAATTTCACCACTAGACTTGTAATTAATTTTAAACGCCCATTTAGGACCAATAGCTTTTCTACCTTCAGGTAAAAATACAATCTCAAAAGTAACATTATCATACAAGGCCTTAATCTCTTTATTCATTGCCTCCACCCAGTGCTGAAATCTGGAAGCTTTCTTATAAGTTTTTGGTTCAAAGGATTTATTTAGCTCAGTTATGAAACATAAGTTTTCATAACTCAATTTAGAATAACCAACAAACTTTTCAAGACCATATTTAACATTTGAATCAACAACAAATTCATTATATTTGTTAGAAAAAACTGAAGCTCTTTCAGACCTTCTCAAAGGCTGACTTTGTTTTTGAAAAAAATGATTTGTTTCTGTGTTTAGTGAACCAGAATTAATACCCTCAGAATTTGCAGATTCAATATCATTTAAAGGGTCCAATTCTATTTCAACCTCATTAGTTGCAGCCCTCTCATTCCCTAAGGCAGAACCATTGGAACCTTGAAAGTGCCCCAAATCACTTTCATTAAGGTCAATTGTTGGACCTCCTTTAGAGGAAGAGTTGCTACCTTCTGAATGAGGATATGCATTTTTATTAATTTCATCATTGGGTATGTCATGATCCTCATACACAGCTTCATTAAATAAGTTTGTATGATCAAGACCATGACTTTCCACAGAAACATTTTTATCATTGAAAGGTTCAAAAAATGTTACATCTCTAGAGTAAATAAATTGTTTTCTTTCAAGACTGTAAAGTTTATAACCTTTTTTAAAAGATGCATGATGCGTGGTTTTGTGACCTTACAACAGGTTTTACCTCTCGAGGGATCTCAAGAGGCTTACAACCCCACCAGGCAGTGTACCTGACCGATGTAGTATAGGATAGTGGTAAGTACGGGGGATTGATC
>LBNU01038911.1:3060-16858 GCA_014162995.1 Artemisia annua
GATTATAACTAGATTGCTATAAAACGGATTCAACAATTTATAAAGGAAACATTAACTTTCATTAAACTTTAAGAAACATTACATTATCAGAACATTAAAACATTATAATAAACATGAAATAGAACCCTAATTTACCGCCTAGCTACCTACCTAAACTACCCCTACTCCAAATGCCTTCAAACTTTGAGAATGGGGTTCCTTTTATAGGCCACGAGCTAGGGTTTTGATAGAAGGATCCAGAGGCTTCAATCTCAGCCATCAATCACAGGATGTCATCATCAATTCATCTTGTAGCCCTTGGATTGTGTATCCACATCCCATCATCCAATTAAAATCCTTAGGATTGCCATCGTGGCTAAATTATGTCAACATCACTCTGCCATGTCAGAGGGCTTCTAGAAGATGTCAGCCTTGTACTAGAATCTCAGGTAAAAATGGAGGTTGGGATGTACGATGAATAGTAACCACTGGGTAAAAGGGCGCGTTTGTGTTTGTTATTTTTATTATTTTGACCAAGGTGAAAGAGGGGTTTGACTTATGGGTCGTGTTAGGTCACCATTTTGTAACATAAAACACATAATCTTTAGAGAGAGAAAGAGAGTAGAGAGAGATAGTGGAAGGAACTCTTGAAAATGAAATGAAAAGAACTTTGATATTCCTAAGAGAACCAACACCCTCCTTGGAGGGTTTACATCACTATTTATAGTGTCTAGGGGTTTACATGAGTTTCAACTATTGTCAATATTGCCCCTTAGACTTTAACAAAACATGTAAACATGAACTAAACTTATGTAAACATGAATAAAACTTAACTAAACAATATACTAAAGCAACCTATTACAAAACTTAATGACCAAGACTTGATATTAATAAAACGTGTTCTTAACAATCTCCCCCTAAGGGTCAGTCATCAAAGGTTGCGTGACGTCATCATCTTTGTCTTTCATCTTTGACATTCATAGCTCTTGACGTCTTCAAAAAATGATTAGATGGATAGTGATTCTTTGTTCATCAAGCTTTGTTCATCGTTGTTGATGTGATCCAATGATGTAAGTATCTGCCTTTAGTCACTCCTTTGCCTCTGATGGATTACCGCCTTTCCAACATGCTCATACATCTTTGACGTTGCTTTCATCACATAACTTCAGATCTTTGTCATTCAATTGTATGGATTCATTTTGACATAGAATCATTCTTAGACTTTTCTGCATCGATCTTTAGTGAGAACCTTTTGTGGACTTTGAGATGTATGTATGAGCATGTGGAACCCGTGTCACGATGGTGGTTGTACCTGCATGAAATTTTGTTAGAAATAAACAACCGGTACTTACAGGTTCGGAATTAGAGATTGTTATCAGCATAGTGTGAAAACTCTCTCTAACCCTTACCAAGGGCGTTCCTAATTGGATACTCCCGAAGGAGCTTACACGGACATACAAAAGTACACCCACGATTAGGTGAGTCGCTGGAGATCACCCCACGACTGTAGACCACGTTGAGACCACCGCGCACACTAAGCGTAACCCAAAAGGAGTTACCGAAGTGACCTGCTGTCAGGGCTGTTTGATGTTGACCCTGGCAGGATTTCCATTCAATCATTGAGAAATACACAAGTAATTCCTCTCATAAACGTTCTCGGCAGATTGCTAAGATCTGCGTAGGACTCTAAAGTTTACAACTGGCGTCCTTAATGTGGGACAACCAGTTGTGGAAATATTCAGTGTTCCTATGAGATCTTATGATGAATCTCGAGGCTCTAGACTCGATAAGTGCACATTTGGTTTCCTATGCGGAGGCATGGAGCAGAGGGCCTCCTTTTCAATATCAACTATCTCTAAGAGAAGGTTGATAGATTACACCGGTTCCCCGTGAGAATGAAACAAGCACCTTTTGAGAAATACTTGAGTGGCTAGAAGGTTTAAGTGCAGTGTGTCACTGGGTCCATGACGACTTTGTTCTTCAATACCGGTGTTGTCTTAGCAACAACCAGTAGTAGATGAATTGAACCCGGTGTCTGCCCTAAGGTTGATCAAATGGAGGGCTATTTCTTTTCACCCTTTTCTTTACTTTTCTTTTTTATTCTTCAACCCCTTCTTTCCCTTTCATTCATTACTCCTTTTATCATATCATACCTAAGGACTTCTAATTCTATCTATTGGTGTTGTCCCTGGGTAGATCCCTCCGGCTCTGGCGGATCATAGGACGGTTTTCCCTAACCTTAGTCAACCTTATATCTCCTTGACTATCCTATTGTTGCCATTAGAACCAAATGTTTGAAATTCTCCTCAAAGTGTTTGTGAATAAAAACTTTTGTTAACACTTTGAGGGTTTTGATTTCATTAGAGAAAGACTCCCCCTTCACATGTGCTCGTGTAATAATTCATAAATTTGCACATGCGGGAGGAGTAAGCACTTTTGAATTGATCCATTCTTAATAAACTTGTACCCGAGGGACACGTTTACGTTGCTTAGTTAAAGGGATCCATTATCAGCTTTTAGGTGATAACTAGCCCTAATAACTAACTTGAAGTTGTTAACATTCCTAAGTAAGGAAGTTAGACCCGTCAAAGTACTTATTTACTAAGAATTTCTCGAATCGGTACACTCTACTTGGACAAGTCCTCTTCGAGACACGCTTACATCACTAGTTAGACTAGCTTGAAATTATTACCCGGCCAGGACAAGTCCTTTCGATTTACTAACTTTTGATGTTTCGTCAATTCGAGGGTTAGATCTGAGTCGAGCTCTCACGAGATACAACTTTTCCATCATATTTTAATCACTTTTCCTTTTTCTCCCCCTCAAAAATAGCATATCAAATGTTGTTTTTGAGAAACGTTTGATTAAAATATGCCTTTTGAGTTTTATGGGGAGAATCCAACGAGAACTTTTACTTTAGAACAAAGATCTTTCAAGTACTCCCCCTCAAATAGTGAACAAACTTTTTGCGATTTTGAATACGAGAGGGAATACTTGTTCTTTTGAGCAGAATTGTGAAAATTTTTGAAAATGTGGATTAATTCTACTCAAAAGTAAGAAGCTTTCGCTCCTTATATTAGGATTGAGGCACTGATGCGTACCTCAGGGTCCTTTCTTTACAAGTGCGGGTTGTACACTGTTATGTGTGCACAAGCCATAATAATATTATATTAAAATGTGATAATGAAAAAATAATAGATAATGATGTACCAAAAGATGATCAATCAGAGTAACGGTTCATCAGGACGACGGTAAGTGAGGATGTTTGGAATAGGTGCCCTTCCTCCAACCAAGCTTTCCAATGTACGAATGTGATTTCTGAACTTCAAACGTTGGTCGATCCTATCCATGAACTTTAGAGCTTCTCGTACATCATTCCTTATCCAACCCCTTTTGTTTCCTTGATCATAACTCTTAAGTCTTTGATCCAGCTGAATTCTGACCAACTTGAGAGTCTGATCCCCGAACTTGTGAGTCTCATCATATCTCATGAATCTCTTAGCTCCTTCTTTGGCGAAGACAACCCCAAATGGTTTTCTGATGAACGTGTAGGGCTTCATACCTAAGTGAATGTTCATTTGTGGGGCGGTGAAGTTGAGAGAGGTTTGATAACTTTCAACTCCTAATTGTGCATCTTCAACCCTTGCCCGGATGATGCGTTGACGAGCAAAGATTAGAAGTGAGTTGATGAGGTCATACTGAAGGCTGCCGGGTAGATTTTGAACTTTGCCTTGAACCTTAAGTACATACATATCTTCGATGTCATTAGGATTCAATCGATGATAGTCAGCTTCACTGAATGAGTACTCTTTGTCATCACTTCGTCGGACCACAATTTTGTCGAGAAAGTTGTAACCAAATCTCTTTTCAGTTTCAGGAATATCTGTGATGCCAAGAATCCGGTGGTTTGTGTATGGCTTGCCTTTTGATTTGAACGTTAACTTCCATTTGTAAAACCATCTGCGCATTTCTGGCCAGTGAAGAATTCCCATAGCTGCTTCAACATTATACTTAGAAACCGATGATGAGTGCAAACCCTTCATTTGGTCTTCAAGATTATCAAGAAGGTATGATGCAGCCTTGAACTTGGTGAGAGATGTAGCGTAACGGTGTGCTGGATCGGTGTTGCCATGAATGAGATACTTGAGATCGTTGTTGAAGAAATACTCTTTCGGGATCTTTGGATTGTTGGGAGGACCAATGAGAGGTAAAGGTTGGGAGAAGTCTTGAAACGTAAAGTCAGGATCATTTCCAGGATAGATTCTATCCCATGAAGGCCTCTTTTCCCACGTGATGTTTTCTGACAAAGCACGTGCACATTCTTCAATGTTGTATTCAAATTCAAGTTCAGATGTGGTGCATGTCTTGTATTCTGTGAACCCTGCTTTTCGAATCTCCACTAAATCAGAAAGTAGAAGTTTCTGGGTTTTCATAATCTTCTTGATTCGTTTGGTGAAACCTATTATAGAACCTTCTATTGGTACTTCTGATTCAGGAACATCAGGGTGAGCATCGACCATTTCATCGAACCAATTGTAAGTTGGAGCAGAGGTGTCAATCCACTCAGGAGGTGGTATGACTGGAGCTTCTGTAGGTGGTTCTGTGACGTCGGCAGGTATCTCCTGTGGGATTTCATATCCTGGATCTGGAGCATCCAATTCCTCAGCTTCTTCCATTTGAACATCAGCTGCTGAATGTGTCGGGACTTCATCAGTAGCATGAGTACTTGTTCCTGCTCTTTGAGGTCTAGTAGTGGAGCCATGCATTCTTTTGCGTTTGCCTTGTTGTTGTTGTTGATCATCTGGATCGTCATGGCGTCTCTTTGTAGACTTAGTCTTCTTGCAAGCCTCACCTTTCTTTTCAGCCCTTTTGATTGACTTTAGCAGTGCTTTTCGAAGGTCTTCCTCATCTGGATCATCTATGATTGCTTCCAACAGCTTTCCCTTAAGATCACTAGCAGAAGGTGTAGAAGGTAGAGTCTGAACGGTTATCGGAGTTGTTTGAAACTTTTGTGTTACGACCCTTTCCAGATTATCTTTGATGTATTGTTCCACGGTTGCTGGAAGTTGTTCACGAACATATTTTCGAACTTCTCCTGGTAATCTATTCTTCACTCTGTCTGCCACTGCTGCATCAATGTTGTAGACTTTGAATTGTTCAAGGTCTTTTTGTTGTTCTGAAATCTGCCCTTGTAAATTCTTCATTTGTTGTTGTAATGATCTTAGCAGACTGGGATGAGCAGTTTCTTGTGGATCTTGGGTTGTCTGAGGTGGAAGTGGTTGAGTCATTGAAGGTTGATCCTGAGATGAGGTTACTTGAGGTTGTTGAAGTGGAGCAGTAAATGGAACAATCTCATGACTTCCGGTGATGTCAATGGTTGTGTCATCCGTTTCTTGTTCTTTTGGCTGATCATCATCATCATTCCCAGTTTCATTATCACTTGCTTCATTGTCAGATTCTTCATCATCTTTCTTTTCTTCATCACTTATTACTCTTATTCTTTCATCACTACTTTCTGTTTCTCCTTCAGATTCTTCAGCAACAGCTTCACTAACTTCCCTATCTTTGTCACTGGTCTGTTCTTCTTCGTCAGTAAGCTGTTTTTCTGAACTTGAGGATGCTTCACTCTTATCGGAGTTGCCTGAATCATCTGAATTCACCTTTTCAAGATCAGTATCAGTATCTGAGAGTGTTTGAGAACCAGTTTCCTCAGACTTATCTTCTTCTGCCTCCTCAGATGACTGAACTTCTTTTTCGACTATTCTGGAGCCAGACCCTTCACCTTTCTTTCGTAGCTTGGCTATCCTTTCCTCTTCTGTGTGTTTACTTTCTTGTAGGACAAATTGCATTTGTTCGTCTTCTTCAGATTCGGACAAAGGTGGAGTTCCAGCTTCTTCCTCTTGAGGTTGTTTGCCCTTGCCTCTAGTATCTTTTGCCCGTTTAACAGTTGTTTCTTCTGTATCCTTCTCAATCGGTTCATCACGAATGGTGAGTTTCCTTGTCGGTTGACGAGTAACTTTCTTTGATCTAAACTTGGGAGCCTTGAAAGTCTTTTCAGTACCCTTAGCAACTGCTTTGGATTTTGTGGAACTTAACCCGACTGAGTCATTCTTTTGAGCATTATCATAGACTTCATAAGCATTGGTGTTACGAACAGCATCTGATAAAAGAATGTCAGGAATTCTCATGCCTTGTTTTGTGGTACTTGTTTTGTGGATTCTGGCTGAGGTGTACATGAGATCCATAGCCGGTGTGTGTTCCTTATCTTCCCTTCTAGAATCAATCTCTGAATACTTATGCATGAAGTATCCAATGAGAGACTTGGTGAACCGGAAAAAAGGAATATTCCTTGTTGATGAGTTTTTGAACTGTCGGGCTTGATTAGTCATGTCTTCCCAAATAATCTGAGCAAAGTCAATAGGAGCCATTTTGACAACTCCCCAATAAAATTGCATCAGTTCCAATGTTGGGTGTTCGTGTCCGGTTCCTTTGCCGGTTACACAGTTGGTGAGGATGGAGTAAAGAGTGAGCCATGGTTGTGGAATATACTTTCTGTCGATAGATGATAGGACGGTGAGTTTGGTTTTGGATTCATCATACCCAAGTTCCCGTAGTAATCTGATAATCTCTGATAACGAGGGACGTGGAGTAAACTTCTTGAAGTTTCTGGACCCTTCAGCTGGTAAACCAAGAACTGAGCGTAAGGTTCCGACATTAAACTGAATGTCTTTGTGATCAAGTCGAATCCCCATTGTTTTGCCATCCTTGCTTACATCAATAGATTTCCAGAACTGTGTCAAATAAACCTCAGGAACGGAGCATGAACAGGTGAGCAGTTGTCGTATGTAGTGATGTTGTAGAATTTCCACAATGATTTGACACGTTGGATGACATGGAAGTTTCCCTAGATCAACTTTCAGATTTGACTTTCCGATGTTCCTTTCATCTCCTTGAATTAGCTCGTGCCTAGGAGTGGTTCCTTGAGACATTATGGTACCTGAAATGCATCAAAACAGCCAACGAACACAATATAGTGATGTTTATCGTTAGTGTTAATTCCAGTTACCAAGTTGTCATCTTTTAACAAGATTAGTTGTGACCAAAGAATAAAGAGAAGTATAAGCGAGCACAACAAACAAGGATCACACAAAAGTAGAAAACATACAACACCTTAATCATATTTAGACAATGCCATCATAAGTCAAACTCAATCAATCACTTAGCATCATACACGACAGATTCACACAAACTCGATAACTTTTATAAAATCCATACTTGATAGAATTTGAAAAATTTGGGCAGAGTTTCTTTTCATAAAAGTTATAAAAGAAGAACCCATACTCGATGGTTCTTAATGTCCACTCCTTACTCGGAGATCAGTCACCAAAAATGTATGTTCAATAAAGTTACATGGACCAAACTCGATACAATTATTCCATACTCGATAATCATATAAGCATACTCGATAAGGCAAAAAAGCAGTCATACTCGATAATCATATAAGCATACTCGATAAGGCAAAAAAGCAGTCATACTCGATAATCATATAAGCATACTCGATAAGGCAAAAAAGCAGTCATACTCGATAATCATATAAGCATACTCGATAAGGCAAAAAAGCAGTCATACTCGATAATCATATAAGCATACTCGATAAGGCAAAAAAGCAGTCATACTCGATAATCATATAAGCATACTCGATAAGGCAAAAAAACAGTCATACTCGATAATCATATAAGCATACTCGATAAGGCAAAAAAGTAGTCATACTCGATAATCATATAAGCATACTCGATAAGGCAAAAAAAAACAGTCATACTCGAAAATCATATAAGCATACTCGATAACGCAAGAGAGCAATCATACTCGATAAGATAATCTCATACTCGATAAGGAGTCAAGATTGACTTACTCGAAGGATAGACACAATATTTGTCGAGTATGAATTTTAAAATTTCATACTCGATGTAATATTATCTTTATGCTTCGAATAAGTGAAACTTGAAAACTTACTCGATAAAGAACCTACATATTCGATAAGTTCCACTGATACTCGATAGCGATTAGTTCATCATGATACTCGATAATCCTTAGATTTGGTCAAAAAATTTCAGAGTGATTTGGGTAAAGGACATGCTAAAGTTTGTTGTGAAATGGCATCTTCAAGCTTAATCCAATCCTATATATCATCTAAGCCTAACATATTTCCCTTAATATCAAAAACATTGACTCGAATTAAATCAAGAATTAGGAGAAGTTAAGCAATGAGTTAGGAACTTTGGGAGCAAGCAAAGATAGCATAAACAAGCAACTCTAAACAATCAAAGCACAGAAACACTTATCCAAATAACCCCAGCCACCCATACGAGCCCTAAGACCAATTTTAGACCAATTTACGCAAAACTGATGGATTAGTGGCCGAATTAAATGTGAAACCATACATATTTAGACCTACCAACACGGTTTATGAACTCTAATTGTCCTAAAACATCAGTAATTCGAAAAACCCAATTCGAACCCATGAACCCTAAAAGATTAAACCCACCAAACAAATTCCACAGATAAATTGTAATAGAAAACGCAATGTCGACGATAAAAGGTACTTACAATCAATGAGAAATCACAAAAACAAGGTTGTGGGTCGTGGAGAATTTTTTTGGCAGCGTATAGGAGGGTTTTTAGATTTTTATAAAATGGAAATGGTTTAAGACATGTATATATAGGTGATAAATAAAAGAATTGGCAGTTTTGGCCCTTGTACGTGATTAAAAACCAAACTTAAGGCAGTTTTGGCAATTACAGTCCCTTTGGTTCTAACTTCATGATTTATCGATTCCAAGTAAAAGATTCTAAGAGTATTAGTGACGAAACTCCCCCTCGAACCAAAACAATAAATTGATGACGGTTAGACAAAAGTTTTTGGCTCGAGAGTTAATTGGAAAAGATGATAGTTATTGATGAAGAAAATAAATGAAAGATAAAATTCACAAGAATGCGACAAGTTTCTCCCCCTCAAGATATGTTTACGAGAATATTATGAAAATGGTTTGGACAACATATCTTGAAGTCGTGAATTTTTCAACTAGAAAAGGAAAATAATGAAAAGAAAAATCTTTTTGAGTTTTTCTGATTTTATATTTTTGTATTTTGTTTTGTTTTTTTTTTGAATAATTATTTACAAAAGTTTTTGGTGTCTGACTCGCTTAATTGTTTTTAAGAAAGGATTTTAAATCATCTGGAGTCAAACACCTCATACCAATCCGGTGAACTAGTTCAGCAAACCGTGATGGAGCTAATGGTTTTGTGAACAAGTCTGCCAGCTGGTATTCAGTACCCACAAAGTATAATTCAATTGTACCCTTTTCAACGTGCTCCTTGATGAAGTGATAACGGAGATCGATGTGCTTAGATTTGCAATGAAGAACAGTGTTGCAGGAGATTGCTATCGCGCTTTTGGAATCACAGTACATCGGGATTTTGTTGAATAAGTAGCCGTAGTCCATTAGTTGTGTTCGCATCCAAATGACTTGAGCACAGCAAGCAGACATGGCTACATATTCAGCCTCCGTGGAAGATAATGAGGCGCAATCCTGCTTCTTCGATTGCCAAGACACAAGTTTGTCTCCAAGAAACTGCAAACCACCAGAAGTACTTTTGCGTGTGTCTACGCACCCTGCATGATCAGCATCTGAAAAGGCTATTAGTTCAAAACAGGAATCCTTCGGATACCAGAGTCCCATATTAATGGTTCCCTTTATGTATAGAAGGATTCGTTTAGCCTCATTGAGGTGACGTTCAGTAGGACTAGACTGATAACGAGAGCACATAAATACAGCAAAGATAATATCTGGTCTGCTAGCAGTTAGATACATGAGTGACCCAATAATACTTCGGTATTTTGTGGGGTCAACAGTTTTACCATGTAAATCCACGTCTAGCTTAGTTGTGTTGGCCATTGGTGTATTATAGGTGTCACAACTTGTCATGCCATGTTTCTTAATTATCTATAGAGCATATTTAGATTGACTAAGGAAAATCCCACGGGGTGATTGATGAACTTGTAGTCCTAAAAAGAATGAAAGTTCACCCATCATAGACATTTCAAAATTTTGTTTCATTAATTTTGCAAAAGCGTTTGAATACTTTTTATGTGTCGAAGCAAAAATAATGTCATCAACGTATATTTGCACAATTAAAACGTCTTCCCCGTGTTTTTGGATAAACAACGTTGGATCTATCAAGCCTTTTGTAAAATCATTAGCAAGCAAGAAAGCAGTAAGTTTATCGTACCATGCCCTTGGGGCTTGTTTGAGACCATAGAGAGCCTTCTTAAGTCTGTAGACATGATTAGGATGCTCTGGGTCGACGAATCCTTCCGGCTGACTAACATAGACTACTTCACGTAATTCGCCATTCAGAAATGCTGTCTTCACATCCATTTGATAAACGACCATGTTTTTGTGAGCAGCATATGCAAGAAAGATGCAAACAGCTTCTAGTCTAGCCACATGTGCAAAAGATTCTTCAAAATCAATTCCTTCTTCCTGAGAATATCCTTTAGCAACCAATCGGGATTTGTTACGAATAACTGTGCCATCTGCGTCCAATTTGTTTTTCCAAATCCATTTCAGCCCAATGACGTACACTCCATCTGGTCGTTCAACTAATTCCCACACTTCAAGGCGTTTGAATTGGTCGTATTCCTCTTGCATTGATTCAATCCAGTTGTCATAAGTGAGTGCTTCCTTAATGTTTTTCGGTTCATCTTGACAAACTGTGAGTGCATAAATGCAATGTTCAGCATCAGAGTGAAGTCGGTGTCTTGTCATAACTGGAGCTGAGGGATGTCCAATGATGTTGATTAATGGACGATCTTTAGTCCACTGATGCATTGAAGGATGAGGGTTATGAAACTGCTGCATATTGACTGATTCCAAATTGCGTGTTGACGACTCTGCAATGTCTTCAAGGTTTGGAGTCGGAGCAAATGGATTGAAAAGCGCATTTGGATCAAAATTTGCAGGTTCGGGTACTTGTTGGTTGTTCAGATCTTCAGCTGCATTGTATGTATTGGAATCGGTTTGTTCAGCAAACAGGTTGACGAACTCATTACAAGGTGCACTGGTTTCTACGTTAGTAGTTGTAGGAGCAGTTGTATCAGGTATTGGAATATTATCAGGTTGAGCAGCGGAACTAGTGGATACAGCTGGTGCACTTTGTTCAAAAGTGTCATCAAACAGTGGTGCGAACAAGGTTTCCAATTCTTTGCGGGTTGGTGACAGTGGTGCAGTTGAAGACACTGGGAAGTTAAGACGGTTAGTTGCGGGTCCTAAGCTGTTGTGCTCAGAAGCCATCGTAGAAAGGTCATCGAAATTAGCGTGAATTGTCTCTTGAATTTCCCTTGTGCGACGATTATAGATCCGAAAGCCTTTTGAATTTTCACAGTAGCCAATGAAGCCAATGAATTTCCCTTGTCTCTTAAATTTCCCTTATGCGGATAGCAAAGAGCTCCGAACACATGAAAGTGTTGAACATTTGGTTTTCGTTTGTAAACAATCTCATAAGGAGTTTTGTTGTGGCGTCTTGTTATCATACAGTGATTTTGAGTATAACATGCGGTTGAAACAACTTCAGCCCATAAGTAATCTGGTAATTGAGCATTGATGAGCATCGTTCTTGCAGCTTCCACTAACGTTCTGTTGCGTCTTTCGACAACACCATTCTGTTCTGGACTTCTAGCAATAGACGTTTGATGTTCAATACCTACTTTCTCAAAATACTCATGAATAGTTTGATTCTTAAATTCAGTTCCATTGTCCGTTCTGACTGTTCTGACTGTGTTTCGAAGTTGAACCTGAATTTTGGTGAGAAAGGTGATGATCATGGAAGGAGCTTGATCTTTGCTTCGAAGGAAGTAGACCCAAGTCCATTTGGAGTAGTCATCAACAATTACTAATATGTACCTTTTTCCATTAATTGTTTGAACACGCATAGGACCACACAAATCCATATGAAGTAGATGAAGAACATGCGTAGAACTTGGTTCAGTTTTAGAACTGAAGTGGGCACGTTTGCTCTTTCCTTGTTCACAAGCGGAACATAAGTGATCTTTTGAATATCTGAAACGAGGAAGGCCTTCAACTAGTTTGTTACGAGCAAGATCTGTCATGGTTTTAAAGTTGAGATGAGACATACGCTTATGCCATAACCATGATTTTGTCGAAGTTGCCTTTGAAAGAAGACATGTAGGAGAAGAAGCGATCATGTCTGACAAAGAGATTGTATAAAGATTGTTTCCACGAGTGCCGGACATAAGATCATTTCCTTGTAGGTCGCGAACGAAGCAAGTTTTCTCTTTGAATGCTACTTCCAAATCCCCATCACAGAATTGACCGACTGAGAACATATTGTGACCAAGGCCTTCGACATAATACACATGACTAATTTCGATGTTACCACTGACATAATCTCCATATCCCATAATTGTAGCGAAATGATCATTCCCGAATCTGACAGTGCCGATGAACTTTGAAACAAAGTTTCTTAACAGTTTGAGATTTCCTGTCATGTGTCGGGAACATTCGCTATCAACAATCTAAAGAACAAGTTGAACCACCTGCATCACACGAAGGAGACAAAGATGGAACAGGTGTAAGGGTGGAACCCAGAGAAGTTGTGGGTTCCGTTGGGTTAGATAAACACACATTTATGATTTTAGGTATCCATTTAAAATCCTGTGTCCTTGCTAACCAACGTTGCCAACTCCAACTAGTTTGTACTTTCTTCTTAAGGAATTCGCTAGGTGGTGACATGTTCTTAGTAATATTGTTCGCAACTACAGGGGCGACTACATCATTGCTAGAAACTACATTTGGCTTTCTACCTAGCATAGATTTAGAAGCAATAGTGGGCCTAGATTTTCTGCCAGATGTACGTTTCTTTTTACGAGATAAAAGAGAGTTTGCCACACATTTTGCATGATCACCAGATAACATACTTTTACGACAAAACACACATGAAGCATTAACATGCAAAGCATTCAAAGGTTCAGCATTCGTTACACAAAGATTAGGATTACAATTTGCCAAATCAGAATCTAAATCTAGTGCAACATGAGTTTTATTCAAATTCCTAAGGTGGTCTTCTACTTCAAAGGCTTCTAGTTTTCCACTTCTATGCTTCCAGATCCTATTCTTCCTTTTGGTGCTCTTACGCTTTGATCGGCTAATGCTAGGAGTGGTAACTATTCCTGTGGAAGTTGAAGCAATTTCATTAGAAATTTGAGAGTGTGTTTCCTTAGTGGTTGTGTCGATGTTGTACATGCCTGGTGCTATCACATTATTGCTAGCAAACTTTCCTTTTTCAAGTAACATAATTTTCTCTTTTAATTCAATAATGATGTGCTTCTTTTCTTGAATGTTAGATTCCAACTCGCGATTGCAAAAATAGATGTCATTATTTATTACTTTTAATTTCTCTAATTCCTTTTGATATTTGGAAATTTGACTTTATAACTCTACAGCTCCATCCTTAAAGGAATTTGAATTTTTTTGACTTTGCAATTGCAATTCGAAAGAAAGACTTTGATTTTGACACCATTCAAGCTTCTTTTTAAGATGAGAGATCTCGTTTGAAAGTTTATTTTGCACATCATCATTGTGTTTCACAAGTTTCTCATTTTCTCTTTTTAAAGTCTCAACATGTTCATGCAACAATTTAAAATCATCAGTGTGATCATCAACAAGCATAGCAGTACCAGACTCATACAAAGAATATATAATCACAGATAATATATCAGCATTAAGGACATATTCTAAGA
>LBNU01038911.1:18759-52496 GCA_014162995.1 Artemisia annua
GAAACGGTACTATCTACTTTGACCAGTCCTCTTCGAGACACGTTTACATCACTGGTTAGACCAACTTGAAATTATTACCCGGCCAGGACTAGTCTTTTCGATTCACGACTTTTCATGTTTCGTCAATTCATGAGTCAAATTCTGAGTCATAAGCAATTCATGGTTTTTACTTGGATTTGTAAAAAACCCGCGAAAGACTCTTAGCCACTTGCTCCCCCTCAAAATGTGCCCATTGATTAAATCAATTTTGAAAAATTTTGGCACTTACGGGTGAGCTTACAAAAGAGATCATTTATTCATCATTTTTTAAATCACTTGCTCCCCGTCAATATGTGCTTTGATCATAGTCCAAAATCTTTAAAATTTTAGCACATAAGGGAGCGACTTTTGAGTCCAAAACATCTTTATACGTCCAAAAACATCACATTTAATCACTTGCTCCCCCTTAATATGTGCTTTGATTAAAATCCAAAATCTTTAACATTTTAGCACATAAAGGAGCGTTCTCGATAGTCCACAAACATTCTTTAAAGATCCAAAACATCACTTTTAAATCAGTTTTCATATTTAAATCACATTCTCTCCCCCGATCATAAAATTTCAAATCTTTTGAGATTTTGTGATCCCAATTGATTTAAATGATTTTCGAAAAAGCTTTGGAGAGACCTGTGGCAAAATTTTAAACGTTTACTGATTTTGAGACACTTTTTGAGTTTTTACTGTGGCTGGTGCACAAAGTTTTTAAAGGTGCAGAAATTTTGAGCACATACGCTCCCCCTCAATTAATGACCCGTTTTTCCATTTTAATGTTTAGTAGCCATGAATGTGAGTGGTAACGTATACGAAAAAATTTAAGACCAATGGCCACCTTACCCTTAAGATGTGATGTGATTACATTGCGTGAGGACACGCAATACCTTAGTCTGGGGGATTTATGAAAGAATAGTAACCACTGGGTAAAAGGGCGCGTTTGTGTTTGTTATTTTTATTATTTTGACCAAGGTGAAAGAGGAGTTTGACTTATGGGTCGTGTTATATTAAAATGTGATAATGAAAGAATAGTAGATAATGATGTACCAAAGGATGATCAATCAGAGTAACGGTTCATCAGGACGACGGTAAGTGAGGATGTTTGGAATAGGTGCTCTTCCTCCAACCAAGCTTTCCAATGTACGAATGTGATTTCTGAACTTCAAACGTTGGACGATCCTATCCATGAACTTTAGAGCTTCTTGTACATCATTCCTTATCCAACCCCTTTTGTTTCCTTGATCATAACTCTTCGGTCTTTGTTCCAGCTGAATTCTGACCAACTTGAGAGTCTGATCCCCGAACTTGTGAGTCTCATCATATCTCATGAATCTCTTAGCTTCTCCTTTGGTGAAGACAACTCCAAATGGTTTTCTGATGAACGTGCAGGGCTTCATACCTAAGTGAATGTTCGTTTGTGGGGCGGTGAAGTTGAGAGAGGTTTGATAACTTTGAACTCCTAATTGTGCATCTTCAACCCTTGCCCGGATGATGCGTTGACGAGCAAAGATTAGAAGTGAGTTGATGAGGTCATACTGATGGCTGCCGTGTAGATTTTGAACTTTGCCTTGAACCTTAAGAACATACATATCTTCGATGTCATTAGGATTCAATCGATGATAGTCAGCTTCACTTAATGAATACTCTTTGTCATCACTTCGTCTGACCACAATTTTGTCGAGAAAGTTGTAACCATATCTCTTTTCAGTTTCAGGAATATCTGTGATGCCAAGAATTCGGTGGTTTGTGTATCGCTTGCCTTTTGATTTGAATGTTAACTTCCATTTGTAAAACCATCTGCGCATTTCTGGCCAGTGAAGAATTCTCATAGCCGTTTCAACATTGTACTTGGAAACCGATGATGAGTGCAAACCCTTCATTTGGTCTTCAAGATTATCAAGAAGGTATGATGCAGCCTTGAACTTGGAGAGAGATGTAGCATAACGGTGTGCTGGATCGGTGTTGCCATGAATGAGATACTTGAGATCGTTGTTGAAGAAATACTCTTTCGGGATCTTTGGATTGTTGGGAGGACCAATGAGGGGTAAAGGTTGGGAGAAGTCTTGAAACGTAAAGTCAGGATCATTTCCAGGATAGATTCTATCCCATGAAGGCCTCTTTTCCCAAGTGATGTTTTCTGACAGAGCACGTGCACATTCTTCAATGTTGTATTCAAATTCGAGTTCAGATGTGGTGCACGTCTTGTATTCTGTGAACCCTGCTTTTCGAATCTCCACTAAATCAGAAAGTAGAAGTTTCTGGGTTTTCATAATCTTCTTGATTCGTTTGGTGAAACCTATTATAGAACCTTCTATCGGTACTTCTGATTCAGGAACATCAGGGTGAGCATCGACCATTTCATCGAACCAATTGTAAGTTGGAGCAGAGGTGTCAATCCACTCCGGAGGTGGTATGACTGGAGCTTCTGTAGGTGGTTCTGTGATGTCGGCAGGTATCTCCTGTGGGATTTCAAATCCTGGATCTGGAGCATCCAATTCCTCAGCTTCTTCCATTTGAACATCAGCTGCTGAATGTGTCGGGACTTCATCAGTAGCATGAGTACTTGTTCCTGCTCTTTGAGGTCTAGTAGTGGAGCCATGCATTCTTTTGCGTTTGCCTTGTTGTTGTTGTTGATCATCTGGATCGTCATGGCGTCTCTTTGTAGACTTAGTCTTCTTGCAAGCCTCACCTTTCTTTTCAGCCCTTTTGATTGACTTAAGCAGTGCTTTTCGAAGGTCTTCCTCATCTGGATCATCTATGATTGCTTCCAACAGCTTTCCCTTAAGATCACTAGCAGAAGGTGTAGAAGGTAGAGTCTGAACGGTTATCGGAGTTGTTTGAAACTTTTGTGTTACGACCCTTTCCAGATTATCTTTGACGTATTGTTCCACGGTTGCTGGAAGTTGTTCACGAACATATTTTCGAACTTCTCCTGGTAATCTATTCTTAACTCTGTCTGCCACTGCTGCATCAATGTTGTAGGCTTTGAATTGTTCAAGGTCTTTCTGTTGTACTGAGATCTGCCCTTGTAATTTCTTCATTTGTTGTTGTAATGATCTTAGCAGACTGGGATGAGCAGTTTCTTGTGGATCTTGGGTTGTCTAAGGTGGAAGTGGTTGAGTCATTGAAGGTTGATCCTGAGATGAGGTTACTTGAGGTTGTTGAAGTGGAGCAGTAAATGGAACAATCTCATGACTTCCGGTGATGTCAATGGTTGTGTCATCCGTTTCTTGTTCTTTTGTCTGATCATCATCATCATTCCCAGTTTCATTATCACTTGCTTCATTGTCAGATTCTTCATCATGTTTTTTTCTTCATCACTTATTACTCTTATTCTTTCATCACTACTTTTTGTTTCTCCTTCAGATTCTTCAGCGACAGCTTCACTACCTTCCCTATCTTTGTCACTGTTCTGTTCTTCTTCATCAGTGGGCTGTTTTTCTGAACTTGAGGATGCTTCACTCTTATCGGAGTTGCCTGAATCATCTGAATTCACCTTTTCAAGATCAGTATCAGTATTTGAGAGTGTTTGAGAACCAGTTTCCTCAGACTTATCTTCTTCTGCCTCTTCAGATGACTGAACTTCTTTTTCGACTATTCTGGAGCCAGACCCTTCACCTTTCTTTCTTAACTTGGCTAACTTTTCCTCTTCTGTGTGTTTACTTTCTTGTAGGACAAATTGCATTTTTTCGTCTTCTTCAGATTCGGACAAAGGTGGAGTTCCAGCTTCTTCCTCTTGAGGTTGTTTGCCCTTGCCTCTAGTATCTTTTGCCCGTTTAACAGTTGTTTCTTCTGGATCCTTCTCAATCGGTTCATCACGAATGGTGAGTTTCCTTGTCGGTTGACGAGTAACTTTCTTTGATCTAAACTTGGGAGCCTTGAAAGTCTTTTCAGTACTCTTAGCAACTGCTTTGGATTTTGTGGAACTTAACCTGACCGAGTCATTCTTTTGAACATTGTCATAGACTTCATAAGCATTGGTGTTACGAACAGCATCTGATAAAAGAATGTCAGGAATTCTCATGCCTTGTTTTGTGGTACTTGTTTTGTGGATTCTGGCTAAGGTGTACATGAGATCCATAGCCGGTGTGTGTTCCTTATCTTACCTTCTAGAGTCAATCTCTGAATACTTATGCATGAAGTATCCAATGAGAGACTTAGTGAACCGGAAAAAAGGAATATTCCTTGTTGATGAGTTTTTGAACTGTCGGGCTTGATTATTCATGTCTTCCCAAATAATCTGAGCAAAGTCAATAGGAGCCATTTTGACAACTCCCCAATAAAATTGCATCAGTTCCAATGTTGGGTGTTCGTGTCCGGTTCCTTTGCCGGTTACACAATTGGTGAGGATGGAGTAAAGAGTGAGCCATGGTTGTGGAATATACTTTCTGTCGATAGATGATAGGACAGTGAGTTTGGTTTTGGATTTCATCATACCCAAGTTCCCGTAGTAATGTGATAATCTCTGATAACGAGGGACGTGGAGTAAACTTCTTGAAGTTTCTGGACCCTTCAGCCGGTAAGCCAAGAACTGAGCGTAGAGTTCCGACATTAAACTGAATGTCTTTGTGATCAAGTCGAATCCCCATTGTTTTGCCATCCTTGCTTACATCAATAGATTTCNGTACTTGTTCCTGCTCTTTGAGGTCTAGTAGTGGAGCCATGCATTCTTTTGCGTTTCCCTTGTTGTTGTTGTTGATCATCTGGATCGTCATGGCGTCTCTTTGTAGACTTAGTCTTCTTGCAAGCCTCACCTTTCTTTTCAGCCCTTTTGATTGACTTAACCAGTGCTTTTCGAAGGTCTTCCTCATCTGGATCATCTATGATTGCTTCTAACAGCTTTCCCTTAAGATCACTAGCAGAAGGTGTAGAAGGTAGAGTATGAACGGTTATCGGAGTTGTTTGAAACTTTTGTGTTACGACCCTTTCCAGATTATCTTTGACGTATTGTTCCACGGTTGCTGGAAGTTGTTCACGAACATATTTTCGAACTTCTCCTGGTAATCTATTCTTAACTCTGGCTGCCACTGCTGCATCAATGTTGTAGACTTTGAATTGTTCAAGGTCTTTCTGTTGTACTGAGATCTGCCCTTGTAATTTCTTCATTTGTTGTTGTAATGATCTTAGCAGACTAGGATGAGCATTTTCTTCTGGATCTTGGGTTGTCTGAGGTGGAAGTGGTTGAGTCATTGAAGGTTGATCCTGAGATGAGGTTACTTGAGGTTGTTGAAGTGGAGCAGTAAATGGAACAATCTCATGACTTCCGGTGATGTCAATGGTTGTGTCATCCGTTTCTTGTTCTTTTGTCTGATCATCATCATCATTCCCAGTTTCATTATCACTTGCTTCATTGTCAGATTCTTCATCATCTTTCTTTTCTTTATCACTTATTACTCTTATTCTTTCATCACTACTTTCTGTTTCTCCTTCAGATTCTTCAGCGACAACTTCACTACCTTCCCTATCTTTGTCACTGTTCTGTTCTTCTTCGTCAGTAGGCTGTTTTTCTGAACTTGAGGATGCTTCACTCTTATCGGAGTAGCCTGAATCATCTGAATTCACCTTTTCAAGATCAGTATCAGTATCTGAGAGTGTTTGAGAACCAGTTTCCTCAGACTTATCTTCTTCTGCCTCCTCAGATGACTGAACTTCTTTTTCGACTATTCTGGAGCCAGACCCTTCACCTTTCTTTCTTAACTTGGCTAACTTTTCCTCTTCTGTGTGTTTACTTTCTTGTAGGACAAATTGCATTTGTTCATCTTCTTCAGATTCGGACAAAGGTGGAGTTCAAGCTTCTTCCTCTTGAGGTTGTTTGCCCTTGCCTCTAGTATCTTTTGCCCGTTTAACAGTTGTTTCTTCTGTATCCTTCTCAATCGGTTCATCACGAATGGTGAGTTTCCTTGTCGGTTGACGAGTAACTTTCTTTGATCTAAACTTGGGAGCCTTGAAAGTCTTTTCAGTACTCTTAGCAACTGCTTTGGATTTTGTCGAACTTAACCCGACTGAGTCATTCTTTTGAGCATTGTCATAGACTTCATAAGCATTGGTGTTACGAACAACATCTGATAAAAGAATGTCAGGAATTCTCATGCCTTGTTTTGTGGTACTTGTTTTGTGGATTCTGGCTAAGGTGTACATGAGATCCATAGCCGGTGTGTGTTCCTTATCTTACCTTCTAGAGTCAATCTCTGAATACTTATGCATGAAGTATCCAATGAGAGACTTGGTGAACCGGAAAAAAGGAATATTCCTTGTTGATGAGTTTTTGAACTGTCGGGCTTGATTAGTCATGTCTTCCCAAATAATCTGAGCAAAGTCAATAGGAGCCATTTTGACAACTCCCCAATAAAATTGCATCAGTTCCAATGTTGGGTGTTCGTGTCCGGTTCCTTTGCCGGTTACACAATTGGTGAGGATGGAGTAAAGAGTGAGCCATGGTTGTGGAATATACTTTCTGTCGATAGATGATAGGACGGTGAGTTTGGTTTTGGATTCATGATACCCAAGTTCCCGTAGTAATCTGATAATCTCTGATAACGAGGGACGTGGAGTAAACTTCTTGAAGTTTCTGGACCCTTCAGCCGGTAAGCCAAGAGCTGAGCGTAGAGTTCCGACATTAAACTGAATGTCTTTGTGATCAAGTCAAATCCCCATTGTTTTGCCATCCTTGCTTTCATCAATAGATTTCCAGAACTGTGTCAAATAAACCTCAGGAACGGAGCATGAACAAGTGAGCAGTTGTCGTATGTAGTGATGTTGTAGAATTTCCACAATGATTTGACACTTTGGATGACATGGAAGTTTCCCTAGATCAACTTTCAGATTTGACTTTCCGATGTTCCTTTCATCTCCTTGAATTAGCTCGTGCCTAGGAGTGGTTCCTTGAGACATTATGGTACCTGAAATGCATCAAAACAGCCAACGAACACAATATAGTGATGTTTATCGTTAGTGTTAATTCCAATTACCAAGTTGTCATCTTTTAACAAGATTAGTTGTGACCAAAGAATAAAGAGAAGTATAAGCGTGCACAACAAACAAGGATCACACAAAAGTAGAAAACATACAACACCTTAATAATATTTAGACAATGCCATCATAAGTCAAACTCAATCAATCACTTAGTGTCATACTCGACAGATTCACACAAACTCGATAACTTTTATAAAATCCATACTTGATAGAATTTGAAAATTTTGGGCAGAGTTTCTTTTCATAAAAGTTACAAAAGAAGAACCCATACTCGATGGTTCTTAATGTCCACTCCTTACTCGGAGATCAGTCACCAAAAATGTATGTTCAATAAAATTACATGGACCAAACTCGATACAAATATTCCATACTCGATAATCATATAAGCATACTCGATAAGGCAAAAAAAGGAGTCATACTCGATATTCATATAAGCATACTCGATAAAGAAAAAAAAACAGTCATACTCGATAATCATATAAGCATACTCGATAAGGCAAAAAAGTAGTCATACTCGATAATCATATAAGCATACTCGATAAGGCAAAAAAAAACAGTCATACTCGAAAATCATATAAGCATACTCGATAACGCAAGAGAGCAATCATACTCGATAAGATAATCTCATACTCGATAAGGAGTCAAGATTGACTTACTCGAAGGATAGACACAATATTTGTCGAGTATGAAATTTTAAAATTTGATACTCGATGTAATATTGTCTTTATGCTTCGAATAAGTGAAACTGAAAACTTACTCGATAAAGAACCTACATATTCGATAAGTTCCACTGATACTCGATAGCGATTAGTTCATCATGATACTCGATAATCCTCAGATTTGGTCAAAAAATTTCAGAGTGATTTGGGTAAAGGACATGCTAAAGTTTGTTGTGAAATGGCATCTTCAAGCTTAATCCAATCCTATATATCATCTAAGCCTAACATATTTCCCTTAATATCAAAAACATTGACTCGAATTAAATCAAGAATTAGGAGAAGTTAAGCAATGAGTTAGGAACTTTGGGAGCAAGCAAAGATAGCATAAACAAGCAACTCTAAACAATCAAAGCACAGAAACACTTATCCAAATAACCCCAGCCACCCATACGAGCCCTAAGACCAATTTTAGACCAATTTACGCAAAACTGATGGATTAGTGGCCGAATTAAATGTGAAACCATACATATTTAGACCTACCAACACGGCTTATGAACTCTAATTGTCCTAAAACATCACTCATTCGAAAAACCCAATTCGAACCCATGAACCCTAAAAGATTAAACCCACCAAACAAAATCCACTGATAAATTGTAATAGAAAACGCAATGTCGACGATAAAAGGTACTTACAATCAATGAGAAATCACAAAAACAAGGTTTGTGGGTCGTGGAGAATTTTTTGGCAGCGTATAGGAGGGTTTTTAGATTTTTATAAAATGGAAATGGTTTAAGACATGTATGTATAGGTGATAAATAAGAGAATTGGCAGTTTTGGCCCTTGTACTTGATTAAAAACCAAACTTAAGGCAGTTTTGGCAATTACAGTCCCTTTGGTTCTAACTTCATGATTTATCGATTCCAAGTAAAAGATTCTAAGAGTATTAGTGACGAAACTCCCCCTCGAACCAATACCATAAATTGATGACGGTTTGACAAAAGTTTTTGGCTCGAGAGTTAATTGGAAAAGATGATAGTTATTGATGAAGAAAATAAATGAAAGATAAAATTCACAAGAATGCGACAAGTTTCTCCCCCTCAAGATATGTTTACGAGAATATTATGAAAATGGTTTGGACAACATATCTTGAAGTCGTGAATTTTTAAAGTAGAAAAGGAAAATAATGAAAAGAAAAATCTTTTTGAGTTTTTCTGATTTTATATTTTTGTATTTTGTTTTTTTTTTGAATAATTATTTACAAAAGTTTTTGGTGTCTGACTCGCTTAATTGTTTTTAAGAAAGGATTGTAAATCATCTGGAGTCAAACACCTCATACCAATCCGGTGAACTAGTTCAGCAAACCGTGATGGAGCTAATGGTTTTGTGAACAAGTCTGCCAGCTGGTATTCAGTACCCACAAAGTATAATTCAATTGTACCCTTTTCAACGTGCTCCTGGATGAAGTGATAACGGAGATCGATGTGCTTAGATTTGCAATGAAGAACAGTGTTGCAGGAGATTGCTATCGCGCTTTTGGAATCACAGTACATCAGGATTTTGTTGAATAAGTAGCCGTAGTCCATTAGTTGTGTTCGCATCCAAATGACTTGAGCACAGCAAGCAGACATGGCTACATATTCAGCCTCCGTGGATGATAATGAGGCACAATCCTGCTTCTTCGATTGCCAAGACACAAGTTTGTCTCCAAGAAACTGCAAACCACCAGAAGTACTTTTGCGTGTGTCTACGCACCCTGCATGATCAGCATCTGAAAAGGCTATTAGTTCAAAAACGGAATCCTTCGGATACCAGAGTCCCATATTAATGGTTCCCTTTATGTATCGAAGGATTCGTTTAGCCTCATTGAGGTGACATTCAGTAGGACTAGACTGATATCGAGAGCACATAAATACATCAAAGATAATATCTGGTCTGCTAGCGGTTAGATACATGAGTGACCCAATAATACTTCGGTATTTTGTGGGGTCAACAGGTTTACCATGTAAATCCACGTCTAGCTTAGTTGTGTTGGCCATTGGTGTATTGTAGGTGTCACAACTTGTCATGCCATGTTTCTTAATTATCTCTAGAGCATATTTAGATTGACTAAGGAAAATCCCACGGGGTGATTGATGAACTTGTAGTCCTAAAAAGAATGAAAGTTCACCCATCATAGACATTTCAAAATTTTGTTTCATTAATTTTGCAAAAGCGTTTGAATACTTTTTATGTGTCGAAGCAAAAATAATGTCATCAACGTATATTTGCACAATTAAAACGTCTTCCCCGTGTTTTTGGATAAAAAACGTTGGATCTATCAAGCCTTTTGTAAAATCATTAGCAAGCAAGAAAGCAGTAAGTTTATCGTACCATGCCCTTGGGGCTTGTTTGAGACCATAGAGAGCCTTCTTAAGTCTGTAGACATGATTAGGATGCTCTGGGTCGACGAATCCTTCCGGATGACTAACATAAGCTACTTCACGTAATTCGCCATTCAGAAATGCTGTCTTCACATCCATTTGATAAACGACCATGTTTTTGTGAGCAGCATATGCAAGAAAGATGCAAACAGCTTCTAGTCTAGCCACAGGTGCAAAAGATTCTTCAAAATCAATTCCTTCTTCCTGAGAATATCCTTTAGCAACCAATCGGGATTTGTTACGAATAACTGTGCCATCTGCGTCCAATTTGTTTTTCCAAATCCATTTCAGCCCAATGATGTACACTCCATCTGGTCGTTCAACTAATTCCCACACTTCAAGGCGTTTGAATTGGTCGTATTCCTCTTGCATTGATTCAATCCAGTTGTCGTTAGAGTGCTTCCTTAATGTTTTTCAGTTCATCTTGACAAACCGTGAGTGCATAAATGCAATGTTCAATATCAGAGTGAAGTCGGTGTCTTGTCATAACTGGAGCTGAGAGATGTCCAATGATGTTGATTAATGGACGATCTTTAGTCCACTGATGCGTTGAAGGATGAGGGTTATGAAACTGCTGCATATTGACTGATTCCAAATTGCGTGTTGACGACTCTGCAATGTCTTCAAGGTTTGGAGTCGAAGCAAATGGATTGAAAAGCGCATTTGGATCAAAATTTGCAGGTTCGGGTACTTGTTGGTTGTTCAGATCTTCAGCTGCATTGTCTGTATTGGAATCGGTTTGTTCAGCAAACGGGTTGACGAACTCATTACAAGGCGCACTGGTTTCTATGGTAGTAGTTGTAGGAGCAGTTGTATCAGGTATTGGAATATGATCAGGTTGAGCAGCGGAACTAGTGGATACAGCTGGTGCACTTTGTTCAAAAGTGTCATCAAACAGTGGTGCGAACAAGGTTTCCAATTCTTTGCGGGTTGGTGACAATGGTGCAGTTGAAGACTCTGGGAAGTTAAGACGGTTAGTTACGGGTCCTAAGCTGTTGTGCTCAGAAGCCATTGTGGAAAGGTCATCGAAATTAGCGTGAATTGTCTCTTGAATTTCCCTTGTACGACGATTGTAGATCCGAAAGCCTTTTGAATTTTCACAGTAGCCAATGAAGATACCTATGTCAGCTTTAGCTTTGAGCTTCCCAAAATCATCACGATCATTATGCGGATAGCAAAGAGCTCCGAACACATGAAAGTGTTGAACATTTGGTTTTCGTTTGTAAACAATCTCATAAGGAGTTTTGTTGTGGCGTCTTGTTATCATACAGCGATTTTGAGTATAACATGCGGTTGAAACAGCTTCAGCCCATAAGTAATCTGGTAATTGAGCATTGATGAGCATCGTTCTTGCAGCTTCCACTAACGTTCTGTTGCGTCTTTCGACAACACCATTCTGTTCTGGACTTCTAGCAATAGACGTTTGATGTTCAATACCTACTTTCTCAAAATACTCACGAATAGTTTGATTCTTAAATTCAGTTCCATTGTCCGTTCTGACTGTTCTGACTGTGTTTCGAAGTTGAACCTGAATTTTGGTGAGAAAGGTGATGATCATGGAAGGAGCTTGATCTTTGCTTCGAAGGAAGTAGACCCAAGTCCATTTGGAGTAGTCATCAACAATTACTAATATGTACCTTTTGCCGTTAATTGTTTGAACACGCATGGGGCCACACAAATCCATATGAAGTAGATGAAGAACATGCGTAGAACTTGGTTCAGTTTTAGAGCTGAAGTGGGCACGTTTGCTCTTTCCTTGTTCACAAGCGGGACATAAGTGATCTTTTGAATATCTGAAACGAGGAAGGCCTTCAACTAGTTTGTGACGAGCAAGATCTGTCATGGTTTTAAAGTTGAGATGAGACATACGCTTGTGCCATAACCATGATTTTGTCGAAGTTGCCTTTGAAAGAAGACATATAGGAGAAGAAGCGATCATGTCTGACAAAGAGATTGTATAAAGACTGTTTCCACGAGTGCCGGACATAAGATCATTTCCTTGTAAGTCGCGAACGAAGCAAGTTTTCTCTCTGAATGCTACTTCCAAATCCCCATCACAGAATTGACCGACTGAGAACAGATTGTGACCAAGGCCTTCGACATAATACACATGACTAATTTCGATGTTACCACTGACATAATCCCCATATCCCATAATTGCAGCGAAATGATCATTCCCGAATCTGACAGTTCCGATGAACTTTGAGACAAAGTTTCTTAACAGTTTGAGATTGCCTGTCATGTGTCGGGAACATCCGCTATCAACAATCCAAAGAACAAGTTGAACCACCTGCATCACACGAAGGAGACAAAGATGGAACAGGTGTAAGGGTGGAACCCAAAGAAGTTGTGGGTTCCGTTGGGTTAGATATACACACATTTATAATTTTAGGTATCCATTTAAAATTCTGTGTCCTTTCTAACCAACGTTGCCAACTCCAACTAGTTCGTGCTTTCTTCTTAAGGAATTCGCTAGGTGGTGACATGTTCTTAGTAATATTGTTCGCAACTACGGGGGCGACTACATCATTGCTAGAAACTACATTTGGCTTTCTACCTAGCATAGATTTAGAAGCAATAGTGGGCCTAGATTTTCTGCCAGATGTTCGTTTCTTATGACGAGATAAAAGAGAGTTTGCCACACATTTTGCATGATCACCAGATAACATACTTTTACGACAAAACACACATGAAGCATTAACATGCAAAGCATTCAAAGGTTCAGCATTCGTTACACAAAGATTAGGATTACAATTTGCCAAATCAGAATCTAAATCTAGTGCAACATGAGTTTTATTCAAATTCCTAAGGTGGTCTTCTACTTCAGAGGCTTCTAGTTTTCCACTTCTATGCTTCCAGATCCTATTCTTCCTTTTGGTGCTCTTACGCTTTGATCTGCTAACGCTAGGAGTGGTGACTATTCCTGTGGAAGTTGAAGCATTCTCATTAGAAATTTGAGAGTGTGTTTCCTTAGTGGTTGTGTCGATGTTGTACATGCCTGGTGCAATCACATTATTGCTAGCAAACTTTCCTTTTTCAAGTAACATAATTTTCTCTTTTAATTCAATAATGATGTGCTTCTTTTCTTGAATGTTAGATTCCAGCTCACGATTGCAAAAATAGATGTCATTGTTTATAACTTTTAATTCCTCTAGTTCCTTTTGATATTTTGAAATTTGACTTTGTAACTCTACAGCTCCATCCTTAAAGGAATTTGAAATTTTTTGACTTTGCAATTGCAATTCGAAAGAAAGACTTTGATTTTGACACCATTCAAGCTTCTTTTTAAGATGAGAGATCTCTTTTGAAAGTTTATTTTGCACATCATCATTGTGTTTCACAAGTTTCTCATTTTCTCTTTTTAAAGTCTCAACATGTTCATGCAACAATTTAATATCATCAGTGTGATCATCAACAAGCATAGCAGTACCAGACTCATACAAAGAATTCATAATCACAGATAATATATCAGCATTAAGGACATATTCTAAGAGTCGATCAGCTTCTTTTTGCAAACCTTTGTTTTTCCTTTTTTGTTTTGAAATATTTTGTTCGGTTGCGTTGAAAACTTCCATCATTGATTTTACCTCTGTCTGAAGTTCCTTTTCCCAGTGTGTGGCACAAAGACGCAAGTGTTGAACATGTGGCAACAATTGTTTTTGAAATACTTCTCTTTTTTCTTTTTCATAAACATTTTGAAAAGTTGCGACAGTTATTTCTGAGTTTCTTTCAATCACTTGTTCTAAAAATGTTATGTCTTCCATAAATGTATCAAAATACCGCATGACACTACAACGTTTTGGTAATGGTTTAAGTTGAGTGGAGTCAGGTAAAGGACCATTTATTTGTGCAACTGGTTTTACAGGACCAACATCAGAAGATGACTCGTTTACTTTTATTAAAGACCAATGTTGTTCATTTTTCTCTTTCTGAGGCACAAAAGATTCATGTAAATGAGGAAATTTTGAGTAATCAAAAGGTGTATTATAAAAAACATTGCTCATTTTAGATCGACTCTCATCCTCTATTTCCTCTTCTTCGTCACGATTATATACAACAACACGCACAACAGATTCATCAAATAAGTGTTCTGCACTATACAGTTTTGGAGTTTCCTTGAGTGTTGTTTTTAAAAAACTAGGTGTATCGTAACCAAGAGCATAACCACACCCGGGAGGTCTTTGTTGCAAATTGAACTTTTGAATTGTGGTGATGGATTCACCCGTTTTATAAACAACATTTTGAAACTCTTTGATTTTCTTTTCCAATTCAACAACTTCTTCTACGTAAGAGTTAATCCGTGTCCTTGACTTTTGTTTATATTCTCGAAACTCAGCTTGACAAAGGGACAACTCAGATTTTGTTTTAGAAAGTTCATCGTTGAGTTGACTCATTTGTTGTTTATTATTAAACCTTTCTTGTTCCATTTGTGAGATTAAAGCATTTTTGGAAACGGTTAATTCACGTATTTGATGTTGCAACTCGTGTTCTTGAACATAAGATTTTTGGAAAGCAATTTCAAAACTTTTTTCCCGATTATCTCGTGTTTCAAAATTTGTAATTTGAATTTTACAGCACTCAAGGTCTTTCGTTAATGATGCAATTTTGGCATTCAATTTGGTATTTATAGCATTGCATTTTTGGGCATCAATTTGGGTGGTCATAAGCATAGTTCTGAGATCCGAATCTGGATCATTTGAAGGTTCATGTTGTTCAAACTGATCATTATAACCATCATCAAGTGGATCATCAAATACAACAGTTTGGTTCATTTGAACGTGATCATCAAATGTAACCACAGGGTCAATTTGATCATCGTCGTCAAATATAACAAACGTGCTTATTTGGTCATCTTCTTGACTAGATAATAATGAATTGATTTGAACAACTTGTTCCTCACCTGATGCAGATGCAGAAGGGGAAGCAATATCATGTATTAAACAAGTGTTTAAATCATGTACCTCAGATAAGCCATCAGTGTCATACACTGGGCCTGAATCACTCAGATGGAGTTCCTGCATATTGGCCATAAGCATAACTGCAGCATTTGCTTCCAGATCTTCCATATCATCATCAGATTGAGCATTGGCCATGAAGTTGTTGTCTTTAGCATTGACGTTTCCACGAGCTTCATCCTTTAGAGCAAGAAGTAATGCCTCCTTGTGATACTTACTGCCTTGAGTTCTCGGTGAAGGACATGCAGTTGCTAAATGACCGATCCCATTGCAGTTGTAGCAACGAATGACAGTGTTACCAGAATCTGTATTACCCGTTTCAACAATCTCAACCCTTTTCTGAGGAGCAGCAACATTATTCCGAAAGCTACCATTTGCATTAAACCGCTGACCATTTCCAGAATTGCCCATATTACCACGAAAACCAGATCTACCAATGTTATGATTCTGAACTTGAACTCGGCCATCATTAACAACAGCTTGATTCCTTGTGTTAGATGAAGAACGAAGACGGTTGTTTGACTTGTTGGAGAATTTGCTGAATGCTTTAGCGATGAGTGCAATGCCTTGATTCAAGTTGTTAAATTCCTCTTCATCTTCATCGTTGTTAGTGTTGGAGTAGAACATGGAGTCATTGTTGTCATACGAATCACTTGAACCGATGTTGCTTTGTTGAGTAGAATCATGTGTGAGTAGTGGTAGTGAAGGATTAGGTTGAGGGTAGTTGAAGTAATTTTGTTCCTGAACGTAAGCATGATTTGATGGTTGTGGAGTAAGGTGAGATTGAGCAACCAGTGCTAGTAAGTTAGGATTCTGAGGAGGTGACAATGTTGTACGAAGAGCTCTATCCTTGTTCGCTTCACTCTCATGGTGCTTCAGATAATCAAATAACAATCCATATGGTGCATCATAAAGATTCTTAGCCTGCCTGACAAACGTGACATATTTCTTCAATTCATGACCAAGAAAACTTAGAAACTTTGTGTTGATAGCAATCCTTGGGAGTATGATGTTATGACGATCCAAATCATTGATGATGTTGGCGAAACGATGATATTAAGACTCAAGTGATTCCCCTGACTCAATCATGAAGTCTTCATATTCCATATAAAGCTTTGATTGCATGTCCTCTTGATTCAACTCAGTACCTTCCATCAAGTGATGAGCATGTTCCCACATATCTTTAGCAGTTTTCTGAGCATCAACACTTCTAAAGATCGGATTAGGAATTGCTTGAATAATGTAGATCATTGCAAGTTCATTTGCTTCCCGATGAAGTTGTTGCTCTGCGGTGAGTGAAGATTCAGGAAGTGGGGTGACAGTGTCAGGTCTTGGAGGATTGGCATTAGGATCACCTGGAGTCGTTGTAGTAGGCCATTGGAATGGTCCTTCATGAATCACCTTCTTCATATACTTCCCATGTGGTTTCTTGAGTTCAATGAAGCGTAAGAAACGACTAGCCCATTGAACATAGTTGCCAGGTGTAAGCATTGGTGGAATGTCAAGAGACCCTGCCTCATGTCGAGATTGTTGACTAGTGATTGCTTCGCACATTTGATCAAACCAATGAGTTTGCTTAGGTTGTGGAAGATTGGTTTGCATTTGTTGATGCAAGTATGGTGGTTGCTGTGGAAATTGTTGTTGATGCATTAAGAGTTGATGTTGTTCGTGCATGTAGTATGGTTGATGATGCGGTTGCTGAGTCATTTGTTGATACGGTTGTTGTTGACGATTTTGTTGTAGCTGCTGATGATGATGAAGGTAATTGTAGAACGGTGGTTGAGACATGATTAATGATTATGTTAAATGGATCTTTAAGGATAAAGAAAGGTTGTTGTTGTAGATTAGATGTGTTGGCGAAAGTTGAAGGTAAAAAGTTTCTGAAGACCTTACTCGATAAGGTGTTGTTATGGGTTCCTTACTCGATAAGCAATGTTACTCGGTAAAGGTTCTTACTCGATGACAAGGTTCTTACTCGATAACCAAGGTTCTTACTCGATAAGATTAGTTAGCAGAGTCCCTTATTCGATAAAAGTGAAGGTTACTCGATAAGACAGTAGATACTCGATAACCTAAATTAAAACTTGTATAGTTTCGACTTAGAAGTGATCTATAAAACCCTTACTCGATAAACGATAAGGTTGAACCTCGGCTTACTCACCAAAACAAGTAGATACTCGATAAACAAAATCCTTACTCGATACTCCTAGAAAATCGCTAACCCTTACTCGATAAAACCTATTCAATACTCGATAGAACCAAACCTTACTCGATAAAGAACGTAAGAACAACCCTTTAATTCGTGATAATAAGTCCTAAAACCTAGTTTTTCAACCAAATCTAACCTAAAACAACCTATATTATCCCTTGGCGATTGATACCACTTGTTAGGTCACCATTTTGTAACATAAAACACATAATCTTTAGAGAGAGAAAGAGAGTAGAGAGAGAAACTGGAAGGAACTCTTGAAAATGAAATGAAATGAACTTTGATATTCCTAAGAGAACCAACACCCTCCTTGGAGGGTTTACATCACTATTTATAGTGTCTAGGGGTTTACATGAGTTTCCACTATTGTCAATATTGCCCCTTAGACTTTAACAAAACATGTAAACATGAACTAAACTTATGTAAACATGAATAAAACTTAACTAAACAATATACTAAAGCAACCTATTACAAAACTTAATGACCGAGACTTGATATTAATAAAACGTGTTCCTAATAGGTCGGGTAAGGTGGGTTGGTGTGGACCGGGTTGTGGGTTATAAGTGAAAGGGGAGTAGGCTCAGGTGGAGTTGGGCTTGTGGGTTTATAAGATTGGGTTTAATTTGGTTAAGGCTTGGCAGGTTTAGGAGTAGTATTGTTTAGGTTTATGGTTTAAAGTTATAGGGACTAACTTTGCCAATTAGCAAAATGTGTGGACTGATTTTGTAAATTTATCCAAGGGCTATATTTGCAACAATAATGAATCTTCAAGGTAGATTTAGGTACTTTGAGCATCAATTTGATCCAATATTAAGAGATCCTTCCCCGGCTTCGGCTTTTGCTACTCTTTCCAAATCTCGTGCTCGTGTTATCGTTTTTGCCTTTCTTTTGTCCTTTTTCACAATATCCGTACCTGCAAAAACACAAAAACAACATATTTTTGGCATTTAAGGTCGGTTTTTGGTCGTATTTGGTCTTAATTAGGTCTAATAAAGGTATATGTTTTCACACATACCAGTAATACGGGTTCTACTAAGAGGGAAAACTACTTCGGGAATCATAGTAATCTAAGGGAGTAGGAAGTAAAAAGGGAAGGATAAGAGTATGCTTGTATATATCTATTATATATTTGCATATAAGAGTAGTTAGGGGAAGACTCTCTAACTAAGGGAAACTAAGAAGTTTTGGAGGAGTAGGGATTAGAGATGGAGGAAGAGTAGTTTACTGAATTCAGAATGAATTCAGATCATTATTATGTAGAATAAAGATTCTCATCATTAGTATCATACGAAATGATAGGGGAAATGATTTAAGGGATTTAAGGGTTTAAGTGTAAAAAGATGGTGTATGGGAGGAGTTGTAACTCATGACATACAATGTCATGAATGAAATTATAGCCACATAAGGTCATAAATAACTTGTCATAACTAGAAGTTTAACAAGTATCACTATTTATGCCATATGTAATTTAGGAAAGATGGAGGTTTTGGGCAAATTGCCGGGTATGAAAAGGGAAGGGAAGTTTTTGTGGGAAAGGTAAATATAGGGAGTGGATTTATTTCCCGGAGCCCACTTTATCAGCACTTACTATGTAAAACCATAAATTCTGAAATACCTAATTTTGCGTATAATTTAAAATTTTCTAAGTTACGTATACGATTAATTTAAAAACGCGAATATAATTAAACGAATTTACCGTAAACCTAAATAATTATATCGAAACATCATCATAGAAATCTTTGAACATATTTGAACTCCAAAATAAGTTTGTAACCTAAAATAAATACGAGAAGTTATTTTCACGACGCGAACATTCGTTTTGGACCTTGTTTCCTTCGTTACGCAACCACAACCCAACATGACCAACCCATGGACCAAGTAACTTAGCCACAAACCCACCAGGCCCAATTTTAATCCCACAAAAGAAAAAAAAGGGAGCCGGTTCCTCCCTCACATTCCTCACGCTTCAAAAAAGAAAAAAAAAAAGAACCCTAAAACATCTAAAAGTGGCGGCTCAATTATTCCAATGCTTTCTTGATCCTTTTTGACGTGTAACAAAGCAAGAGAAGTGTTATTTGATCGTGCTAAATACATTGGTGAAGTGTTTTTGAGGCTTGGAAGGTTTTTAGTTCGGTTTATTGATTTGTGTCGAGGGGTTTGGATTGCTTATTCTTGGTTCAACTCGATTTCCATCAAGTGTGGTATCATCTTGCTTATTTTCCTTTCCTTTGATCTCTTTACATGTTATTTTTGTCACCAAAAAGTATATATGATCGATCCATACATGTATGTACATGTTTGATATAAAAACTAGACACATAAAATCATAAGAATAATAAGTTAATTTGACTCATGGTTTTTTGTTTTGATTGATATACATATTGAACCCTAAATCTGATATAGAACCCAAAATACACGGTACCATCAACGAAACTAAATGCTAAGAACCCTAGAGTATAATTATGGGTCGATTAGGGTTAAAGGATTAGGGTTTGTGGTGATTTCATGTGAGTTGTTGCTGACAGAAATTTTGTGTCGGATTGAAGTGGGTATATTTTGATGATACCAACGTGTTTTTAAGTGTTTTTTGAGTCTAAACACAAGTACTATTTGTCTAGTTTCTGGAAAAGTAAGTCATTAACTTTTAGAGGTCGGGAAGGTCGATTTTTGATTTTTACAAGATTGGGTGTCAAGTCTGAATTTTGTGAGTCTGAATTCAGTCCACTTGTTGGATTTTTCATTTTCAAACTATGAGGAGTTAGCCTTTGGGGACTTGCATTATGTTACCTCCATATGTCTAGTGTTACCATGATTTTTGGTTGATTTTTTACCATGATTTTTGGTTGATTTTTCCTGTTGTTATGATGGGGTATTCAAGTGGTTATTTTCTGGGTACAACAGCAGGTCCTAGTTCTGGATAGTCTGTGTTTGAATATTTTTCTTTGGTATTTAAACTATTCAATAAATTCTGGGAAAAATTGTGTGGGTTCCTAAGACATGATAGTATCACTGTAATTTTTGGTGAATTTTAGTTTGAGTTATAATATGGTTAATAAATTCGTTAATTCAGGTCTTTTTTGTGATTAAAAGCTGAGTTTCTGAAACTTAAGGGTTTGTTTGATTAAAGTAAAAATAAAAGGGGTTATGAGTGTTAATTACTTAACTAAAGGGATGTAACTTGTAAATTGATGATATTAGAGGGTTAATCTATAATAAATGAGTAACTCATGATAATTACACTTTAGACCATAAAATTTGGAAGACTGCCATTATTAACCCTAAAATTTATAAGTTAACTTAAATAAACCCTAAACTAATTATAATTGTACACATTGAACACTTAACCTAATCTAATGCGAAACTTACTAAGCATGGACATTTCAAATTATTGGAACTTGCTAATGATGGAAATTTGCTATTTTTGGAAAATTACTATAAATGGAAAATTTCTAAATCTAGAAAGTTAATAAAAAATAGAAACCTGCTAAATATGGAAAGTTTCTAAAAATGGGAAGATAACCTAAAAAGGAGTAATCTGATTCGAAATGAACTATTAAATAATTCTTGGCTTCTAATTCTTCTAGGTTCAGTGAAGAAGGAGCGGTTTCTATTTCCGTTTGGTCCTTTCCCTTATTTTGCTTTGTCATCGAGTTGAGGTACAGATATTCTGACCTTTCTTATAAGGTTTCTCATGACTTTTGATCCTTGATTATAATTTTTTTTATCTTGATATGATCCCTTGAGCCTTTGCTATTGTTCCCTTGATACTTGATATAATTAGTTCATTATCTTGTGACATGAATATTCGAATCCTTTGATAATTTGAAAGTTCATTTGATATTGTAACTGGATGTGAAAAACCTTTCTTAATTATATCATGAAAATGTTTTGAGAAAAACTATTTTAAAATGATGTTTATGAGCACGATGCGATACCACTTGTATATGGAATTTTACTAACTTTTATGAAAACTACTTTTAAAGACTATCTTGATGAAACCCGTTATTAAAGATCACTTTTATGAAAGCCATTATTAAAAGATTTCTTTAAATGAATATTTGATATAAACTTTCGAATTGAACCATTGCTATGAACCTTTGAACCATTTAATTGTGAGCCCTTGATTATGAACCTTTGATATTCTGATGACTTAGACATTTGCCAAACTTTGACTTTGCCTTCTCATTACTATGTTCCATTTCCCTACCACTATTATGATTTCTAACCTTGGTACATCTGACATCTTTGGTTCATTGATATTATGTTTGTCTGAAAACTCTTTTTGAAAACATAACTTGGTAAAATGAGATAAAACTATTTGAACTAATTTCTGAAAATATGACAACATGTCAGTTTCTAAATGGAGGTTTAAATAACCTTTTCAAAAATGTTTTAAGGAAATACTTTTACGATAACCATGTTTTAAAATGAATTGCTAAGTTTTTAAAGTCAGTTTCTTATAACATTTTCACACTTGTAAACCTTGAACCATTGATACGAACCTTTGTTTGTTTAGGATTCCCTATGTCACTGCTATGATACCCTTTTATTATTTAAATCTGTATGATATGAACCTTTTTGAATTACCTTTGACCTATTCAGTATTAAGACCCGGGCTATCACTAGGCATGGGGATTCCATGTCCATAGCATTGATGCACCGATGTATGACTCCTGTGTGGTCGAGTGATTTTCCACACCGTCCCTTTTATTATATGATATGCGCGCTTTATGATTTATTATGGCCGAACTGATTTCTGTGGGGGCGTATGGGTGCATCCTAGATCTGTTATATGCTATTTTTATCTGTTATCCAGTGATTGATGTTGCGTGCATGCACGTCCTTCACAACCCATTGAGGTAACCCCTCTGATTACATTTCATATTCTGAGGTCTCCCATCCGGATTTCATATGAGGCTACATACGGTATGATTTGATCTGATCAGGGCACGTGGTTAAAATACTGAATAAACCTTTACCTTTACATTTCCCTTTACATTTACCTTTACGTTTACCTTTACATTTACCTTTACATTACCTTCACATTATACCATTTGATACTTATCCAATGCAACATATTCTATTTTCTCGTTTTTGTTTCATATTGCTTTGTTGTTATATCTGTTCACTGAGCTTTTTAAGCTCAGCCGCATTTCTTTTACCGCGGCAGGTTTTAGAAGGAAGCTGGGTTATGGGTGAAGAGTGCTAGTAGGAGCTCTTAGAGAGGATCAGGGACTAGAGTTGACTTGAAGATACTTTATTTTAGTCATCTTGTACTTTAGTTTTGATATTGTATTTTCTTTGACTTAGAATTCTTTTGTAACCTTTGTATTTCGTTGTATTCTTAAAGTATTAAGCATGTGTTTTGCTCTGTTTGACACCATGAATGTGATATCTTAGCCTTTGTTGGGTTGGGGTGTTACATACTAACTACCTAAAGGGTAATATTCTAGGTTTAACCTCAAAATGCCTAAAGTTCAAAAACAATATTCCTAAGGGATATCTTCCTATCTTATAACCTGAATTCTTAGGGGTTGTAAGTAATACATATCCAGTAGTATTACTTATAGGGTATACTTAAAACCTCGAGTAGATTATAACAAGTACCTAACTTGTTATATTTCTTAAGGATGGATAATTTCCTAGGGTTCAGGGTATCCTAAAGTATCCTAATAAGGGATGGTTGGGGAAATAGAGTTTCTATCCTCGAAAGTACTTAAGGGTTTATGACTAAGGCAAAGTATCATAACTTATCTTATATTATAGGCATCCTATTATTCCCTACCTAACTAGTACCATTATCTATAGTGTATATTCTAGGGTGGAATTCTAACCTAAAGGTATAGCTAATAAAGGTGTACTATGATAATTTCCTCCTAATGATTCTAAAATTTAGGGGTTAGAGTTGGAAGGGCTTTCTATACCTAATCGATGAAAGATCTAATTACCAATAATTATATAAAACCCTAAATTCCGTAATACTAATTTTGCGTATAATTTAAAATTTTCTAAGTTACGTATACAATTAATTAAAAACGTGAATATAATTAAACTGATTAACTGTAAACCTAAATAATTATAACGAAATATCATTAGGGAAACCTTTAAACATATTTGAACTCCAAAATAATTTTGAGGCATAAATAAAATACGTGGGAACCATTCACGCTATACGAATATTAGTTTTGGGCCCTAATTCTTTTGTTACGCAACTAAACCCAACATGACCCAACATAAGCCCAAAGAAACTTAGCCCTTGATCTTCCTAGGCCTACTAGCCCATTTTCGAATCCACTAGGACAAAGGAAGGGACCGGTGTAAATTTTTACACACACAAGAATATTGTACGCTTCAAAGAAACCCTAAATCTATTATCCTTCCACAAAGTAGCGGCTCCTATTATTTTTTCCTTTTCCATTCGATCACCAGGAGGGTTCAAAAACGAGTTGGAATGTCTCAAGATTGTGGGAAATTGTTTTGCACACGTATACGAGTTCTAGGGTTCATGTGGTAGGGTTTTGGTTCTTGGTTTGCTCGATTTCTTTTTTCATTCGATCACTAGGTATCCTCTTCGTCTTTTTATTATTATTATTGCAATACATTCGACACCTTATTGTGAAGTAGAATCAGAATGTAAACATGTAACATGAACCTTAATAATCATGCTAATATAACATATAATGACCTCGTTAAATCTGCGTATGAGTAACACGTTATAAGCCACAAGAAATCATGAATTATGAAACCTATATGTCGACTAGTATTTCTGTTTTTGGCCATGTAAATCGGATATGAAGCAAGCCCTAATTGAACCTAACTTACTAATTAATATATATGACCTAAAAGCTGGAAATAAAACCCTAGATAATTAATAAGGGTCGGATTAAGGTTTAAAAAGGTTAGGGTTATGTTGTTTCTGTTACAATAGTATGTTGTCCAGAAAATAGGTCGGGTTGCAAAGGTCATAAGTTAATGATAAAAATGTGTTTTTGGGCGATTCTTGAGTCTAAACATGAGTACTTTCTGTCTACTTTCCAGGTAAGCTTTTTGATTTTTATAAGATTAAGTGTCAAAGCTGAGTAAATCGGGTCTGAAAATCAGTAGCCGTTTTTGATTTTTTATTTGCAAACCATAAGGAGTTAAGAGCTCTCCTTTTAAAGAGGTTAAATATAGGATATGTGTGACTTCCTGGAATTTTTGTAGATTTTTCTGAAGAGTATAAATAGGCTAACCAAAGGCAAACTTTCTGGGTGTTTGTGCAGCTATTTTTCTGGGTAGGTCTGGAAAGGTAAATTTTTAAAGGGTACTTATACTTATTAATAAAATCTGCAAAAATTTGAGTAACTACTTAACTAATTTGGGAACCTCAAGAAAAATTGGGAGAGTCTCTGGAGTTCATTTGATGTGTCTTAAAATTCGTGAGAAACTAACCCAGATTTGTAAAATAAACCTAAAATGAGTAATGAGTATAACTATAAGTATAAATCGTTAAAGATCATTTGTAACTTATGAAATAAACATATAAGTATTTAGTGATCCCTATTTCGTGTAGATCATTTGAAGAGGCGCGACGTTGTATCCTTGTGTTCATTTATTCGTTTGCTTTCCTTTCATACGCGTTAAGGTACAGATATTCTGACATATCTACAGGTTTCTCATACACTCTTGTCTTTCCTATTCCTTTGATATCTTGAACCTTGTTATGTTCTCTTGATTATTGAACCTTGTTATGTTCCTTTGATTATTGAACCTTGTTATATTCCCTTGATTATTGAACCTTGCTATGTTTCCTTGATTATTGAACCTTGCTATGATCCTTTTAAAACTGAACCTTGCTTGAAACTTACACTAGGATTCTTGAACCTTGGAATAACCTTGTCATGATACACTTGATATAATAAACTTAATATGATAATATTGACTTGAACCTTGATTTGAACCCTATGTTAAAATCACTTACTTCGATCTTTGATTTATACCTTGACTTGAAAACCTATACTATGATACTTGACTCAAACCTTGACTTGAACTTGATATAACCCTTGATATTTTGAAAGTGCTTTTAATATTATAACCGGATGTGAAAACTTTTAGTAATTATATTATGAAAATGTTTTGAGAAAAAACCATTTTTAAATGAGGGTTATGAACATTATGTAACACCACTTTTATATGAAGCTCCACTAATTTTATGAGTATTTATTTTAAGGACTGCCTCATTGAAAACCTTTATTTCATGAGAACCATTATTAAAAGATTTCTTTTAAATGAACATTTGACATAAACATTTGAATTGGACCCTTGCCATAAACTTTTAATTGGAACCTAATATGAACCTCTACATTGAACTTATGACATGAACCTTTACACTAAACTCTACGTACTCTCTCACTATTGAACCTTTAACTTGAACCTTAAACATGAAATCCACATGAACCTTCTAAGTATGAACCTTGGTATAAACCTTTCCATCTTGAACCTTTTTACTATGGGCCTTGATAATAAACCTTTTTTATTTAAATCTTGACTTGAACCTTTGATATGAAACTTGACTTGAACCACTTGATATGAACTCTTGACTTGAACCACTTGATATGGACTCTTGACTTGAACCACTTGATATGAACCTTGTACTTGTACACTTGATATTTGACTTGACCCTTGACCCACAGTTTGAGACTACGAGCCACCACTTGTATACTTGGTATTACTTGTTGTGGAGTAGCCACAATCATAGCATTGATGCACCAATGCTATGTACTCTAGTGTGATTGGAGAGATGTGTTAGGTCACCATTTTGTAACATAAAACCATATAATCTTTAGAGAGAGAAAGTAAGTAGAGAGAGAGAGAGAGTGGAAGGAACCCTTGTGAAATGAAAATAATAATTTTGTATTGCAAAGAGAACCAACCACCTCCTTGGAGGTTTACACCTCTATTTATAGTGCTAGTCTAGGGCATCACATATCTTTCACTTAGTTACACATCTAGCCTTTAGACTTTTACAAAACATGTAAACTTGAACTAAATTACATAAAACATTAATAAAACTTAACATAATAATATTCTAAAGCAACCTATTACAAAACTTAATGACCGACACTTCATAATAATAAAAGACGATCCTAACAATCTCCCCCTAAGGGTCGGTCATCAAAGGTTGCGCGACGTCATCATCTTTGTCTTTTAGCTTTATCATTCATAACTCTGGACGTCTTCAAAAATCATTAGTTAAATCATGGATCTTTGTTCACCGTACTTCGTTCATCGTTGTTGAAGTGATCAAGTGTTGTTGGTGTTATCTGCCTTTAGTCACTACTTTGTCTCCAGTGGTTGTACGCCATTCCAACATGCTCATACGTCTTTGGACTTTGTGATACATACTTAAGCAATTCCCTTTCTTTGACTTTGATCTTAGTCTCTTTACTTTGTAGATTCCTCTTTTGACGTAGAATCTTTCTTTGAACTTTGAGTTGCTTTGATCTTTTAGGGGAGCTTTCACTTACGTAGGTATAAGCATGTGGAATCTTATGTTGTGGTGATCATAATGAAAGTGTAAGGGTAGCTGCATGAAAACGGTTAGTAATAATCAACCGGTACTTACAGGTTCGAAATTAGTGATCATCATCAGCATAGTGTGAAGACTCCTTCTAACCCTTACCAAGGCCGTTCCTAATCGGATACCCCCGAAAGGGCTTTCACTGACATGTCGAAGTATCCCAACTATTAGGTGAGTCGCTGGAGATCACCCCACGACTGTAGACCGTTTGGAACACCACCGCGAACACTAAGCGTAACCCACAAGGAGTTACCGAAGTGACCTGCTGTCAGGGCTGTTTGATGTTGACCCTGGCAGGAATTTCCATTCAATCACTAAGAAGCACAATTTGTACATTCTCTCATAAATGTTCTGGCAGATTGCTAAGATCTGCGTAGGACTCTAAAATTTACAACTGGCGTCCATAATGTGGGACAACCAGTGTAGAAATATTAAGTGTTCCTAAGAGATCTTTTGATGAATCTCGGGGCTCTAGACTCGATAAGTGCACATTTGGTTTCCTATGCGGAGATTCGGGAGAGGTCTCCTGTTTCAATATCAACCAACTCTAAGAGAAGGTCGATAGATTACACCGGTTCCCCGTGAGAATGAAACAAGCTCTTTTGAGAGAACTTGAGTGGCTAGAAGGTTTAGTGCAGTGCGTCACTGGGTCCATGACGTCTTGTCTTCAATACCGGTGTTGCCTTAGCAATAACCAGTAGCATATGAATTGTACCCGGTGTCTGCCCTAAGGTTGAACAAATGGAGGGCTATTTCTTTTCACCCTTTTCTTTACTTTTCTTTTTAATTCTTCAACCCCTTCTTTCNAAGGGCTTTCACTGACATGTCGAAGTATCCCAACTATTAGGTGAGTCACTGGAGATCACCCCACGACTGTAGACCGTTTGGAACACCACCGCGAACACTAAGCGTAACCCACAAGGATTTACCGAAGTGACCTGCTGTCAGGGCTGTTTGATGTTGACCCTGGCAGGAATTTCCATTCAATCACTGAGAAGCACAATTTGTACATTCTCTCATAAATGTTCTGGCAGATTGCTAAGATCTGCATAGGACTCTAAAATTTACAACTGGCGTCCATAATGTGGGACAACCAGTGTAGAAATATTAAGTGTTCCTAAGAGATCTTTTGATGAATCTCGGGGCTCTAGACTCGATAAGTGCACATTTGGTTTCCTATGCGGCGATTAGGGAGAGGTCTCCTGTTTCAATATCAACCAACTCTAAGAGAAGGTCGATAGATTACACCGGTTCCCCGTGAGAATGAAACAAGCTCTTTTGAGAGAACTTGAGTGGCTAGAATGTTTAGTGGAGTACGTCACTGGGTCCATGACGTTTTATCTTCAATACCGGTGTTGCCTTAGCAATAACTAGTAGCATATGAATTGTACCCGGTGTCTGCGCTAAGGTTGAACAAATGGAGGGCTATTTCTTTTCACCCTTTTCTTTACTTTTCTTTTTAATTCTTCAACCCCTTCTTTCTCCTTTCATTCTTTATCCTTTTTTCATATCATACCTAAGGACTTCTAGTTCTAACTATTGGTGTTGTCCCTGGGTAGAACCCTCCGGCTCTGGCGGATCATAGGACGGTTATTCCTAACCTCAGTCACCTTATAACTCTTTGACTATCCTATTGTTGCCATTAGAACCAAATGTTTAAAATTCTCCTCAAAGTTTTTATGATAATGAAACATATTTTGGTTAACACTTTGTGGGTTTTAATTTCATTTTGAAGGACTCCCCCTTCACATGTGCTCATGTATTAATTTGGAAATTTGCACATGTGGGAGGAGTAATCACTTTTGAATTGATCCACTCTTAATAGACTTGTACCCGAGGGACACGTTTATGTTGCTTAGTTAAAGGGATCCATTATCAGCTTTTAGGTGATAACTAGCCCTAATAACTAACTTGAAGCTGTTAACATTCCTAAATAAGGAAGTTCGACCCGTCAAAGTACTCATCTACTAAGAATTTCTCGAACCAGTACACTCTACTCGGACAAGTCCTCTTCGAGACACGCTTACATCACTAGTTAGACTAGCTTGAAATTATTACCCGACCAGGACAAGTCCTTTCGATTAATGACATTTTTTAGGTTTCGTCAATTCTTGGGTGATATCTGAGTCGAGCTCGCACGAGATCTTTTTACTTTTAGCATACATACCCTCATATTTTAATCACTTTTTCATTTTCTCCCCCTCAAAAATAGCATATCAAATGTTGTTTTTGAGAAACTTTTGATTAAAATATGCCCTTTTGAGTCTTACTGGGAGAATTCAACGAGAACATTTTGTTTATGAACAAAGATTTTTCAAGTACTCCCCCTCAACAAGTGAACACTCATTGAGGTGAAATACTTGTCTTTTGAGCAGAATTGTGAAAAACTAAAATTTTGATTAATTCTACTCAAAAGTAAGAAGCTTTCGCTCTTTATTTTAGGATTGAGGCACTGATGCGTACCACAGGGTCCTTTCATTACAAGAACGGGTTGTACACTGTTATGTGTGCACAAACCATAATGATATATAAATGAAAATGATAATGTAAAAACTGATATATAGTACCAAAATGATATATAGTACCATAATGATATATAGTACCAAAATGAGCAATCAGAGCAATGGATGATATGGACGACGATAAGTGAGAATGTTCAGAATCGGTGCCCTTCCTCCAACTAAGCTTTCCAATCTATGAATATGATCTCTGAACTTCAATTGATGGTCAATCCTATCCATGAACTTTAAAGCTTCTCTTACATCATGCCTCGTCCAGCCCTCTTTAGTTCCTTTGTCGTATTTCTTAAGCTTTTGATCCAGCTGAATTCTGACGAATTTGAGCGTTTGATCCCCGAACTTGTGAGTCTCATCATATCTCATGAATTTGTTGACTTTGTCTTTGGCGAATATGACCCCAAATGGTTTTCGGTTGAACGTGCAAGGTTTCATGCCTGGGATGCCTGGAATTTTCATTTATGGGGCGGTGAAGTTGAGAGAGGTTTGATAACTTTCGACTCCTAATTGTGCGTCTTCAACTCTTGCCCGGATGATGAGTTGGCATATAAAGATCAGAAGTGAGTTGATGATGTCATACTGAAGGCTGCCGGGCAGATTCTGAATTTTGCCTTGAACCTTAAGTAAGTACATATCTTCGATGTCGTTTAGATTCAATCGGTGATAGTCTGCTTCACTGAATGAATACAACTTTTCATCACTTCGTCGGACCACAATTTTGTCGAGAAAGTTGTAACCAAATCTTTTTTCTGTTTCAGGAACTTCTGTGATGCCAAGAATCCGGTGCTCTGGGAAAACCTTGTCTTTTGATTTGAACGTTAACTTCCATTTGTAAAACCATCTGCGCATCTCCGGCCAGTGAAGAGTACCCAAAGCTGCTTCGACATTATATTTGGAGACCGATGTTGAGTACAAACCCCTCATTTGTTCTTCAAGATCATCGAGAGGATATGATGCGGCTTTGAACTTGGTAAGAGATGAAGCATAACGGTGTGCAAGATCGGTGTTGCCATGAATGAGATATTTCAGATCATTGTTGAAGAAATACTCCTTAGGAATCTTTGGACGATTGGGAGGACCAATGAGAGGTAAAGGTTGAGAGAAGTCTTGAAACTTAAAGTCATCAGGATCAGTTCCAGTGTAAATTCTATCCCACGAAGGCCTCTTTTCCCACGTAATATTCTCTGACAGTGCACGTGCGACTTCATCAACATTGTATTCAAATTCAAGTTCACTTGTACATGTCTTGAATTCCGTGAAACCTGCTTTCCGAATATTCACTAAGTCTGAGAGTTGAAGTTTCTGGGTCTTCATTTTTTTCTTGATCCGTTTTGTGAAACCGACAATTGATCCTTCAATGGGTACATCTGACTCAGGAACATCCAGATGAGCATCAACCATTTCATCGAACCAGTTGTGTGTTGGAGTAGAAGGGTCAATCCATTCTGGAGCTGGAAGAACTTGTTCTTCCTTTGGTGGTTCAGTGATGTTGGCAGGTAGATCTTGTGGGACTTCATACTCGGAACCTTGAACATCCAATTCCTCAGTTGCTTCCATTTGAACATCATCCGTAAATTGCATCGGAATTTCATCAGTAGCTGGAGTACTGGTCCCTGCTGTTTGAGGTCTAGAAGTGGAGCCAGATGTTCTTTTACGCTTATCTTGCTGTTGTGGGTGATCGTCTAGATCAGAATCGTCATGGCGGCGCTTGGAAGACTTAGTACGCTTGCAGGGTTCATCCTTCTTAGCAACCTTTTTCATAGACTTGATCAAAGCCTTTCTCAGTTCTTCCTCATCTGGATCATTTACAATTACTTCCAACAGCTTTCCCTTGAGGTCACTAGCAGATGGTTTAGATGGTAGAGTCTGAACGGTTATCGGAGTTGTCTGAAACGTCTGTGTAACAATCCCTTCAAGATTATCTTTAACGTATTGTTCCACGATTGCTAGGAGTTTGTCACGAACATATTTTCGAACTTCTCCTGGTAATCGACCCTTAACTCTGTCTGCCACAGCTGCGTCAATGTTGTATACTTTGAATTGTTCAAACTCTTTCTGTTGTTCTGAAACCCGCCCTTGTAGATTCTTCAATTGTAGTTGCAGCGATTTCAATAGACTTGGATGAATGAACGTTTGTGATTCTTGGGTTTGCTGAGGGTGAACTGTTGGGACTTTGAAGGCTGATCCTCAGACGAAGTTACTTGAGATTGTTTGACTGGAGTAGTAATAGGAACAATCTCGTAATCTCCTGTGATATCAACATTTGTGTCATCTGATTCTTGATCATCATTCTGATCATCATCATCACTACCGGTTTCATTATCACTTTCTTCTTTATATGATTCTTCATCAGTGTTCTTTTCTTCATCACTCATTTCTTTCACTCTTTCATCACTGCTTTCCGTTTCTCCTTCAGATTCTTCATTGACAGCTTCTGTATCATCCTTATCTTTGTCACTTTCCTGTGCTTCATCATCAGTAGACTGTCTTTCAGAGCTTGAGGACACTCCTGCCTTATCTGAATCATCTTTTCTTGATCAGTATCTGAGAGTGTTTGAGAACCGGATTCCTCAGACTTATCTTCTTCTTCTTCCTCAGATGACTGAATCTCTGTTTCGACATCTTTAGTGCCAGACCCTTCACCTTTCTTTTTTAGCTTGGCTATTCTTTCCTCTTCTGAACGTTTACTTTCTTGTAATGTTAGTTGCAGTTGTTCTTCTTCTTCAGATTCGGATATAGGTGGAGTTCCAGCTTCTTCCTGAGGTTCTTTGCCCTTTCCCTTTGCTTCTTTTTCCTTTTTAATCTTAAGAATCTTTTGTCTAACGGTTTATTCCTCAGTTTCCTCATCAGTCGGTTCATCACGAATGGTAAGATTTCTTTTGAGCTGATGAGTAACTTTCTTTGATCTAGACTTAGGAACCTTTAAGACCTTTTCTGCACCCTTAGAAGCTGTTTTGGTTTTCTTCAAAGTCAACCCGACTGAGTCATTCCTTTGGGCATTGTCATACTCCTCATAAGCTTTAGTATTACGAACAACATCAGTTAATAACATGTCAGGAATTCTCATCCCTTGTTTCTTGGTGCTTGTATTCTGAATTCTGGCTCGCGAATACATTTGATCCATAGCAGGAGTGTGTTCTTTATCTTCCGGTCTGGGATCAATCTCTGGATGTTTGTGCATGAAGTAACCAATGAGAAGCTTGGTATAACGACCAAAGGGAATTGTTGCTAATGATTATTTACGATATTGACGACATTGAAGAATCATGTCTTCCCAAATTAATTGAGCATAGTTAATAGGTTTAACTTTGACAACCCCCCAGTAGATTTGCATGAGTTCAAGTGATGGGTGTTCGTGCCCAGTTGCTCTGCCAGTTACACAATTGGTGAGGATAGAGTATAGGGTGAGCCATGGTTGTGGTATGAACTTTCTGTCGATCGAGGATAGATTGGTGAGTTTCTTCTTTGATTCATCATACCCAAGTTCACGAAGTAATCTGATAATCTCTGACAGTGAAGGTAATGGAGTGAACTTCTTGATGTTTCTGGTGCCTTCTGCGGGTAAACCAAGAACTGAGTGGAGGGTTTTGACATCAAACTGAATATCTTTGTGATCAATACGAGTTCCCATGGTTTTGTTGCCTCTGCTAACTTCAAGATTATTCCAGAACTGTGTCAAGTAGACTTCAGGTACTGAGCATGTAGATGTGAGGATTTGTCGAATGAAATGATGCTGTAGAATCTCCACTATGATTTCACAAGTTGGATGGCACGGGAGTTTCTCAAGATCAACTTTCAAGTTAGACTTTCCGACATTCCTTTCTTGTCCTTGGATTAACTCATGTCTAGGAGTGATTCCTTGAGACAGTTTAGTACATGAAATGCATCAATACAACAACCGAACACAATATGGTGATGTTTATGTTAGTGAGCATTTCATATTCCAAGTTGTAATCTTGATTGATTAGTGTGTCCAGAGAATAAGTCAAATTATGGAAACATGCACATCTATTAAGCATCAAATTCAAGAAAGACATATTCGACAAGTATACACATATAAGCACAACTAGACATGACAGTTATTTGATAATATCAAACAAATAAGTACTAACTCGACAAAACCAATCACAAGCTACAAACTCGATAAATCCATACTATACTTGATAACATAAGTGATGCGCGTGGGATTGCGACCACGCAACAGGTTTTACCTCTCAAGGGGATCTTGAGAAGCTTGCAATCCCACCAGGCAGTTTACCTGGTCGGTGTAGTATAGTGTAGTGGTAAGTACGGGGGATTGATCGTTCTCTCACAGGGAATAGTGTTCGTTAGGATAGAAAAACTACTCTAAAAGGTCTAAGGGTGAAGGAAGATTATTTTTGTATTTTTATATTTTATAGAAAGCAAGTAAAATCTC
>LBNU01038911.1:52934-62979 GCA_014162995.1 Artemisia annua
TTGGTGAGGATAGAGTATAGGGTGAGCCATGGTTGTGGTATGAACTTTCTGTCGATCGAGGATAGATTGGTGAGTTTCTTCTTTGATTCATCATACCCAAGTTCACGAAGTAATCTGATAATCTCTGACAGTGGAGGTAATGGAGTGAACTTCTTGATGTTTCTGGTGCCTTCTGCGGGTAAACCAAGAACTGAGCGGAGGGTTTTGACATCAAACTGAATATCTTTGTGATCAATACGAGTTCCCATGGTTTGTTGCCTATGCTAACTTCAAGATTATTCCAGAACTGTGTCAAGTAGACTTCAGGTACTGAGCATGTAGATGTGAGGATTTGTCGAATGAAATGATGCTGTAGAATCTCCACTATGATTTCACAAGTTGGATGGCACGGGAGTTTCTCAAGATCAACTTTCAAGTTAGACTTTCCGACATTCCTTTCTTGTCCTTGGATTAACTCATGTCTAGGAGTGGTTCCTTGAGACAGTTTAGTACATGAAATGCATCAATACAACAACCGAACACAATATGGTGATGTTTATGTTAGTGAGCATTTCATATTCCAAGTTGTAATCTTGATTGATTAGTGTGTCCAGAGAATAAGTCAAATTATGGAAACATGCACATCTATTAAGCATCAAATTCAAGAAAGACATATTCGACAAGTATACACATATAAGCACAACTAGTGTAACACCCCAACCCGAGAAGGGCTAAAGTGTAACATTATGGAGTCAAATCAGAACACAAGCGAAACGAAGATACATTTCCAAAACAAAGTATACAATGATTACAAGGAGAACTAAACAAATACAAAAGAGCAACAACAAAGGACTAAGCCCAAAACAATATACTAAGCCCAACGTCAAATACTTCTAATCATCTCTAAGTCCAACCAATAGCTAATCAGGGTGAAGTCTTCTAAGTCCAAAATAAGATCTCTCATCCACAAACCCAGCTTCCTACTAAACCTACCGCAGGAAAAGAAATGCGGCTGAGCTTAAAAAGCCCAGTGAACAGATATATATAAACGAAACAAAAGATAAGGAACAAAGAATATCATAGGTTGCATTGGGGAAAACAAAAGGTATAATAATGATGATAAGAATAAGACAAAGATTAGATTATATTAGCATTCTACCACGAGCCAAAACAAAACAAAACAAAGTCTTCAGTATAGTAACCATGGAGTGATTAACTCCCAAAATGATGTGAAAGGCGTGTTTTGCACACAGCACCAGTCACCAAACCAGATGTAGTAGCAAATCATAGTAACCATGGAGTGATCAACTCCCAAATAATGTAAAAGGCGTGTATTGCACACAGCACCAGTCACCAAACCAAATGTAGTAGCAAATCAAATCAAAACAAATCAAATCTAGAATGCATTCATACGCCCCTACCCAAACCAAATTGCAGATCAAACAAAGGGACGGTGTGGAACATCACTCGACCACACTGGCGTCATGACATTGGTGCATCAATGCCACAGTCATGTTACCTTCATGACTAGGAAACAAAATGCTCGGGTATAATACTAAAGGGTCAAAGGCAAATCAATTAACAAAGTCTAGGTCAAATCAAAATATCATAATCCAAGGTGCATAGCAAAGGTTCAGGTCAAAGGTTCAGAGTTCAAAATCAGAGTTCAAAATCAAAGGTTCAAAAGCAAAAGGTCAATATAAAAGGATTAATCATCAAAGGATCATTATCAAAGGGTCAAATATCAAAGTATCATTATCAAAGGGTCAAATATCAAAGGATCATTGTCAAATGGTCAAATATCAAAGGATCATCAAAGGTGTAATACCAACGGTCAAAATGGAGAGGTCAAAGCCAAGGTTCCCAATCCACAAGGTTCACTATCCCAAGTTCCAAAGTCCCATAGTTCATAATCAAAGGGTCATAATGAGAGTTTAAACCAAAAGTTCAAATTAGCAGATTCCCATTACTTGTTTAACAAAAGGCTTGTAGTACAATTCAATTTAAGAGGGTTTATAATAAAGGTTCATTTAGAACGATCTTCCAAAAGATGACATTTATAAAATGATCTTTAATAAAGATTTTCATGAAATGTTCTTCAAAATTTGTCTTTATGAATTCATATAATCCCATAGATAAGTGGTCTTAAATCATATTAAAATGCCGTTATAAATAGTTTCTCCTTTAAATGTTCCCATATCATAATTAAGAAAAAAAAATTTCACCTCCCGTTATAATATCCCAAAGGATATCCAAAGTCTCACAAAGGTTCAAAGGTTAAGGTCAAAAAAAGGTTATCAAATGGGTCATAAGAGTTCAAACGAATAACAATAGGATCGCAAATACCGGTGAAGCACATCAATTATAGAGCCGAGTAAGAAGGATCATAATCAAGATCAAACGGAATCATAATACGATAACAAATCAAAGACAAAGTCAAGAGAGAGGAAGTGTGCACTCTTACTGAAAGAGTACGGAATATCTGTACCTTTGCCGAGTCAAACAAACCGAGATCAACCGAAAGGAGAAAGGTCATTCCCGCTTCACCGAACCTAGAAGAGAGTGGATTCGTATTAAGAAGAGTTCAAATCACGTAAGTTACCTCTTTTAGTTATCTTTCCATTTCTTTGTAACTTCCCACTTTTAGTAAGTTTCCATGATTAGCAGGTTTCCAAAAATAGCAGGTTTCCATAAATAGTAAGTTTCCATATTTAGTAAGTTCCCCAAAATAGTAATTTTATACTTTAGGTTAATAAATGACCATTAAATAAACTTTAAGGATTAAAATGACAAATATGGTAGTTTAGGATTAAATATGTCCATTTAATAAAGTTTAGAGCCATAAATGTCAATTATCAAAATTTTATATAAAAATGTCAAATAATTTATTTTAAGGTTTATACTAGGATTTTATATCAAAATTATAACTTTAGACCCCGTCATTTTGTTATATATATATAAACGTATTCTCATCATTAATTAGACCGCGACGACTAAAATATCATTTTCAAGTTTAGAAACATGTTTATCATCATAACACTTTATTCGAAAAACAATTATCAAACCCTTGCCAAAATATAATTAAGTCGAACCCCTTTTATGTTTTAAATCCATTCGAACCACACACACATACATGTTTTTATATACGATTAGTTCTCATGATTAAGAAGTCTATTATGTTGAGGTTAAATCAAATGAACAAGCGTGACCCGGAAAGAAACGGCACACAAGTTATATGATGATTATTATACGTATCGTTAAAGCCATTATTTTATGTGCAATCCTTTATAATTTAATGTGAACTTTTATCATTTTATGTATGGTTTAGTCCTAGTCAAAAACCAATCAGGCAACCAAGTCAATTATAGGCAAATTCACAAGTGACAATTCTGATTTCATGCATATTTAATCCTATTCGAAAATTACAAAACCAACCAGCCGATATAACAATTTAACAAGTGACAAAACTGTTTTCATAAGCACCATAGCATGCGCAAATATATAGAGTAGGCTGCCAATTGTGGATCATCTTTGCATGTGGTTATATTGTGATTTCATGTGCTCATTATCATTATTTCATGTAAAGATAAATTCGTATAGCATGCATGCAGTTTCTTTTCTTCTTATTTAGCTCGTTAAAATTTTTGTTGTAAACATGTTATATAGATCGAATATAAGGCAAATCAAAACAAAAACACAAGGGTCGAATAAGTAAACATAGATCAATTTGCTTAGTCTAAGAGTCGTTATTTTATGTACGATATTCATGATTTTATGTGACCATTTTGTCGACAAATAAGCAAAACAAAACAGCAACGAGAGTGACTAAAATGAAGTTGTAATGAACAAGGCGTAGGACGTTACCCTCGATGCGTGATACGAAGAAGAACAGACCAGGATCGAAACCAAGTTGTACCAATCGAACACAAGCCAACAACCAATCTTGAACCACCTATAAACCCACGAACAAACACTCTTTTTTCTGAAACAGAACCCACGTCCAAGTAACGCAAGAAACATGATCAAAAACTCCTTTGCACACCTTGAATTGAATGGAAAAAGAGGACCAGAAAGTATAGCAGCCGAGTGGAACTTTTGTATAGAGTTTAGGGTTTCAATATTTTTTTGAGTTTTCGGTTAAATGGAATGAAAAGGAACCGAGTATTATGATATAGATAACCAAGGGAAATCCCGTAAATCATGGGATTTAATTTGATCTTTTCCAAAATTTAAGATAATCATGCATTTGGTCAAAATTCATGGCTTGGGTTCGGTTGTACCATTTTAGAATTTTCGGCCCAAGTAAAAAAAATATAGGCGTGTATTATTTTTACAAGTGTGACAATGTTTTATAATGTATAACATATACATATAAGTTTAGTAATTTAATTTATCATAAGGTTTAAGGTTCAACTTATCGCGGAATGTTCAAGTATTAATAATTTTAATACTTAGGTTAAAATTAAATATGCGTTTGGGATTTTTACGGGTGTTATAACTAGACATGACAGTTATTCGATAATATCAAACAAATAAGTACTAACTCGACAAAACCAATCACAAGCTACAAACTCGATAAATCCATACTATACTCGATAACATAAGATGTGCGTGGGATTGCGACCACGCAACAGGTTTTACCTCTCAAGGGATCTTGAGAAGCTTGCAATCCCACCAGGCAGTGTACCTGGTCGGTGTAGTATAGTGTAGTGGTAAGTACGGGGGATTGATCGTTCTCTCACAGGGAATAGTGTTCGTTAGGATAGAAAAACTACTCTAAAAGGTCTAAAGGTGAAGGAAGATTATTTTTGTATTTTTATATTTTATGGAAAGCAAGTAAAATCTCGGGTTTTGGAGGAGTGGGCGGAATTAGTTGCTAGTCAACTAACCCAAAAACTACAATTGCAATAAAAATAAAATAACTAAACTATTGTGGTTGTGAAAACTTATATGGAGACAAATGTGTTTACTTAGACTTCCTTACTCCCTAACTATCTTTTACCGGTTAATTGGTGTATGTATTACTTGCGTGGATGACGGGTGTATTCCTTAACAATTCATGGGGTGGCATACATATCTCCCCAATTCTATGAGCTCTTATCTCCTCCTACAACTATGCGTACACATAATCATAGGGATTGTAAACAGTGGCTCATGCGTTAAATACTACCTTAATAACCTAGTATGCCTTAGTTACATGTTTCTTAAGACGTTCAAGCATGTTACCATATAGGAGTATTGCCAGTTTTCTTAAGCCTAACATTGATGAAACATTCATCCCAACAAAGTAATAACACACCAATCAACCAATAATTAATAGTTAGGTTTCATTAGATCTAAGCAAACACAAGAAAAATCTAGCCTAGCATGTTAATTGAAAGACAAGCATAAGATATAATTAACCAACACATAGACATATTGATTAATTTAAGTGAGGACTTATCTTTAATTGAACATGAAGGATTCAAGGGTGAAAAACCCTTGAAAATACAGCCAAATTCGTCTTTAGGGTTTTTCCCAAACTTGTACCAAAAGTTCCACACTAATGAATGAAAAATAGAAAAATATATATAGATTTTACATTCTGACGGCGTCAGGTTATGGGTTCTGACGCCGTCAGCTCGCCGTCATTAGGGTTCTCGGATGGCCTAGATTTACTTCTGACGCCGTCACTCTTTATTTTGCTCTGGGCCGTCACTCTTTAAGTTAACACCTGACGGCCTACTTTCTCTAACACCTGACGCCGTCAGGTGTAAACATCTTGTTTTCTTCATAGGGCGTCTAGTGTAATCTGATTTCACTCCTTTGTCAACGTTGGCTGACGGCGTCACCTTGTGACTCTGACGCCGTCAGGTAGGAATTCCAGCTTCTTTTGAGACTTTGTCGTTTTCTTCACTTTTATGCTCCAAAAACGTCCAAATATGCATGTTTTCCAGAATTCTTCTCAAAAGTACCTAAAATGACAAAAGGAACGATTTAGGGCAATATTTGATCACATTTACTCGAATTAGGGCTTAAATGACCCCTTAAAACGGGTACACTTTTCGTCTCATCAAATACCCTTACACTTGAGATTTGCTTGTCCTCAAGCAAATAAGCTTTTATTCCAATCAAAATATGAGTTAGGGGTCATTTAACACAAATATAAAAGTAATTACAACAAATAGTCATTCGACCCTAATCATAATAAGCACAAAAATCATACACTAGCACCTCACAAATAGTGTTTGGATATTCTCATCTCTCAAGTGCCATAGAATTATATCTCATAAATGAAAACGGAAAATATCTCTCACTACCTGTCATAGCAAATAGATTACCATAGGCTTGGGAGAGGATCTATTACTCTTCCACTAGGCGTAAGCACCTAAGATAAACTATCAAAGAGGGCTTTCAAAAGGGTTGTAGTGTAAGGTGTAGGGATATGATAAACACGGTTTGGTTAGAATAAAGGGTATTTTAATGATGGCGAGTCAATGATCATGATAAAATACATGCACTATACAATGTTGCTAAGCCAAGACTCGACTCAATCTTAAGCTAAAAACAAAATAACAAAAACATAAACAAACATAAAAGAAACGGGATGGTAGTCCGTATGTTTTTTCTACTTTTCTTTTTCGCATTTTTTTGTATTTTTCTTTATTTTTTCTTTTTTTTTTTTCATACATTCTTACCCTACCATCCAAAATAATACATCATAGGGGCCTCGGTTCTCCCCTTACACTTGAACTTTTACATAACTTTACAATTACTATTCTAATGACTCGAATTAAGATAATTGAAAAACTTGGAGTACTTTTAAAATATTTAGCACATATGGGGGTAATAATGTTGTTCTTCCCCATTACTCCATTACACTAGTACTTTACCCATGAGTCCCAATCGTCCCAAAACAATATGTACAAGGATATGACTCGACTTAGCAACCATGTAATCGATTAGATAATTAACAAAGGGTTTAACAAATGTTGTCACAATAATGCACTAAAGGTGAGTGCATACAAGGTAGGCTAAGGCGATTTGGGTGTACATTTAAGTGGGGTGTAACAAATTCTCACTTTGAGTAAGATGCTCAAAGGTCGAAACGAAAAGATAGGCTCGGAGGGGTGTACTAGGGGTATCGTGTACCAAAAATGGGTACAACGCAAAGGGTGTGGGAGAATTACTTGACCAATGTAGCCAATGTAATTATAACAAAAACACGGGTGTAAAAACAAAGGGTTAATCCTAATGCCTCTTATCATGTAGTAGATCTAACTACACGAATGTAGTCTCACTTGTGGATTTGAGATGGTCCTAACGCAAGTTCTAGAATCTAAGTGCTACCGGTACTCACATCATAGCATCAAAGATGGATGCTTTTCCTACCAATTCTAGGGGTGAACCTCACATATTTGGGGTGGAAAATTTTTTAGTGGTACGGTTTTGTGCTAGTCATATAATTTCCTATCCATGAGACGCTCATTAAGACCAAAGTCTCACTTCTAAATGTTGTAAAAAATTTTAAATTGGCGCTAAAATTGCCCTAACAAATATTTCTCTCGGTTTTATTACAAATTTACTATCAAACAAACAAAAATCAAGCGCAATTGTATTCTCTAAGGTGCCTTCATTTACCCCCCTTACACTTAAACCGAACATTGTCCCCAATGTTCAAATAGAAGATGTAAAAGTAAATAAAATGAAAGAATGAAATCAAATACTCCCCTGATTCGTTTGATGTGGATAGTGAGGTAACATGGTTAGATCTTCTTCCAAGAAAGATGAACGCTCAAAGCTTCCCTTCCAAAATATAAATCATCTTCTTGTCCAAAATAACCTGTTAACCTGAAAAAAAGATAAAGGCCAACCTCGCATAAAATCGGCGGTATAATCTATAATAGGATATAATGCTTGTGGAATGAATATTTTTGCAGAATTCCTGGAGATTATAAGTTAGAGAATTAACAAAAACTTTTTATTTCCGGAAGAAAAACAAAACTTTCAAAAATTGCAGAAAATTATTGCCTGACGCCGTCAGGTTGTAATGCCTGACGCCGTCAGAAATGATCTGACAGAATTCTCATGTTAAGTTTCCGGAAAAATTCTGGAAAAACTAGAGCTTACTTCCTGGAATTCCTGCAAAAATTCATTATGACTCGATACAAGCATTTGACTCAAACAAATACTAATATGTATGTTAATTTACATTGTTATGATTCATGTTCATTCGTTCTTATAAACCGATTTAGATTTCCCTTACACTTAGCTTTTGCAAAATACCTTTATATGTAGTTAAGACGAAGTTAAAAACAAAATAAAGCATTTTCACAAGTTAGTTTGAATCATGAATCAATAACAAGAAATATCATACATACGGAAACAAATAAAATCAAATAAACAAACAAACAAAACACACAAAGCTTGGGTTGCCTCCCAAGAAGCGCTTTTCTTTATTAACGAGTCTTGTAGCTAGACTCAAAGTCACCGTACATTACGTGACTTCATCTCGCATTATGACGTAACCTTGATAGATATAATCCTTATTATCTGGGTGATGATACCTCAATCGTTCCACACTCGCAGTTACTTCACCCCCTCCTTTGCTGATCAAGCTAACCATCCCATCTTGATATAGGCTTTTAATTGTGAATGGTCCGTACCACCAAGGACTCGGTCCATCGGTGGGTGCCTTTGTTTCTAAATGCCTTAGGAGCACTGAGTCTCCTTTCGTGAATCCAATGTGGCTATCGATCTGCTTCTCAACCTCCACAAAATTCCCCTTATCATTCTTACTTTCTCCTAACTCATTTTCCTTATAATTTTTAATCCTTGCCTCCCATGCAAGGATCTTTTCTCTAACATTACCCCGGAGCATACTAGGGTCCGCCTCCATCTTCTTCCGTAGATTAGCTTCTCTTATATATCGTGAGATCGTTGGGAAGCTTATTGTTTTCTTCCCCTTTTTGATTTGGATAGTATTACTCTCGTAATCGATCTGTGCCCTAGTAGTCGCGAGGAATGGTGATCCAAGGATTATTGGCATATTCGTCTCACTCCTCTCAACGATCATGAAATTGACCGGATACATGAATCCGACAACGTTGACCAACACATCTTCTGCAACTCCTAACGGGTACTCATAAGAATGTTTTGCAAAGGAAAGTTTGGTACGAGTGACGGACGGCTGTTCATTGGTTAGTTGAGCGTAAACAGAAAATGGCATCAAGTTTACATCGGAACCTTGGTCAGCCACCGCATCCAGAAACTTGAGTTTTCCAATGCGGCATGGTATCTCAAAGACCCCGTGGAATTCTTGCTTTGCGACTAATTCATGTCTTATGAGGCTCTCATACAATTGACCTCCGGGTAGTGCGTCAGATTCATCATCTGGTTTCGTCTTATTCGACCTCTTATTGGGCAGATGAGTACGTTGATAATTCCTCACCCAGTCGGTTATGGTCTCCTTATTTATCTCGTGCTTTAGGTAATACCTTACTTGTTGAGACTTTGGTGTTCCCACCATTCGGCTCTCCTTTTCGTCTTCTGAATTGCAATTGCGGCCATTGGTGCTTCCCTCGTCGAGTGAGATGAGGTCGATCTTGCTGACTTCCATTGTCATTAACTTCTCCCTATCTTTATTTTCACCCCCTCGGATGACGGAGATGGCATTCGCAAATCTATTGTTGGGAAATTCGACCTCTTTCCGCACCAATACCTTTTCGGGAGCTTTTGTTTTTGTGTATTCACTCAAAAGACCTATTATTTCCGCCATCTTTTCATCTACCTCCTCCTTTTTTTATACACGGCTTCCTCAAATTTTGCCAATCGTTCAGAGTGTTTTGACATGTATTCTCTCATTTGAACTTCGAATGTTGGACTAAGTTCCTGAGGTGGTGAGCAGGGGCGAGCATACTTAAGGAAGGGTTTAGTGTCTTCCCTATGGGGTGATTCGGATAATGGTATCTGCTTAATGCTCGAGACCGAATTGACAGTTGCTCTTTGTGGACTCAAGGGTCTTTTTCGTTTCTCCATAAGGTAATCAACCCTTTTCTCCAGTTCACTGACGTCTTCCTCGGTGATT
>LBNU01038911.1:69421-100442 GCA_014162995.1 Artemisia annua
AGAATTCCTCTCAAAAGTACCTAAAATGACAAAAGGAACGATTTAGGGCAATATTTGATCACATTTACTCGAATTAGGGCTTAAATGACCCCTTATAACGGGTACACTTTTCGTCTCATCAATAAGCCAGTTCCTTACTCGATAAAATTAGAAAATTTGGACAGAGTTTTGTTTTATATCAGTCACAAGAAAAGAACCCATACTCGATGGTCCTTATAGCCCACTCCTTACTCGGAGAAAAAGTATAACATCCTTACTCGACAATTGCACAGAATCATGATACTCGATAAAAGGATAATCTTAGTTTACTCGATAAGGACTAAATGAACATGCATACTCGATAAACAGCTTATTCGATAAGTGTACTTACTCGATAAGATGGCTTACTCGATGACTTCCAACTCGATAAGATATCATATTTTTCTTACTCGAAGAATAGAGACAACTTATATCGAGTAAGAGATTAGATTTCTTACTCGACATTAAATTGTCCTTATGCTTCGAGTAAGGCAGACATGATGCCTTACTCGATAAGATCGCCAGTCACTCGATAAGCATCAAAGGTTACTCGATAAGTTCATAGGCTTACTCGATAATCTTCATAAAGACAAAAAAATTTCAGTGTGAATTGGGCCATGGGTATGCTATACTTTGTTGAAATTTGGCCTCAAGAAACATAATCCAATCCTAAATCTGATATAAGCCAAACACATTTTTCTCAATAGTGAAAACAGTGGAGCAAATTAAGCCAAAAGCAAGCATACATTATCCTAAGGATCTGAAACTATAGGAGCATGTTAGAGGGACCTAATAGAGCAACAAAGAACATTCAAAACATTCAAACATAAGCACAAAGTATACCAGCCAAAATAACGAGCCCTAAAACCTTATAATACTCAACGTTCTCAAATCTGATGAAACAAGGGCCAAATAAAAGATTAAATCTATTAATTATTGACCTACCCAATCATTCCATCTAACTTAATTAGCCTCAAACACAAAGATAAAGAAACACCCAATCTTACGCATGAACCCTAATCATCACGTATGAGTAGTTAAACCACAGAAAGCATACAAGAATTTGAGCACATGATAACGAGCAAGAAATGAACAAGATTAACACTTACAATTAAAGAAAACTCAAAATCAAAGAATCTGGGTTGAGAAAGAAATTTGGCAGCGTAGGGTCGTGGGTTTGGTTTTGTGTGATAAAAGAGAGTTTTAACTTGGCTTATATAGGGAACACTTTCAATTGTTGGCATACTTGGCCCCTTAACTTACTTAAACCCCAAAGTTTAAACAATTTTAGCATATTAAGTCCTTAGAGTAATTAAGTCGTAGCATTATGAGTCCAAATGGTTAAGCCTTTGAGAATTATTGACGTTACTCCCCTTTGAACCAATACCACACATTGACGACTGTTTAACAAAACTTATTAGCTCAAGAGTTAGTCGGAAAACATATTGATGATGAAAAGAAAAGAAAAATAATAAATTTTGATGAAGAATTAATGAAGATATTAAAAAATTCACAAGAATGTGACAAATTTTCTCCCCCTCAAGATATGTTTTCGATAAAATTTATGAAAAAATGTTTTGAACAACATATCTTAAAGTAGTGGTTTTTTTTTTTTTTTTTTTTTTTTTTTTTTTTTTTAAGATGAAAAATAAGGAAAATCTTTTTGTGTTTTTCTGATTTTATATTTTTGTATTTTTGTTTTTGAATTGATATTTACAAAATGTTTTGGTGTCTGACTCACTTAATTGTTTTTAAAAAAAGATTTTAAATCATCCGGAGTCAAACACTGCATACCAATCTGGTGAACCAGTTCAGCAAACCTTGTTGGAGCAAGGGCTTTTGTGAACAAGTCTGCCAGTTGGTATTCAGTACCCACAAAGTATAATTCAACAGTACCCCTTTCAACATGCTCTTTAATAAAATGATACCGGAGAGCGATATGCTTTGATTTGGAGTGAAGAACCGTGTTGCAGGAGATCGCTATGGCACTTTTCGAGTCACAGTATATCGGAATTTTGTTGAATGTGTAACCATAGTCTTGCAGCTGAGATCGCATCCAAATGACTTGAGCACAACATGCAGACATGGCTACATATTCCGCCTCTGTAGATGATAGCGATGTGCAATCCTGCTTCTTTGACTGCCAAGATACAAGCTTATCTCCAAGAAACTGCAAGCCACCAGAAGTACTTTTGCGTGTATCTAAACACCCTGCATGATCAGCATCTGAAAAGGCTATTACTTCAAAACCAGAATCCTTCGGATACCAGATCCCCAAGTTAATGGTTCCCTTACGTATCGAAGGATTCTTTTAGCCTCATTGAGGTGACGTTCAGTAGGACTGGACTGATAACGAGAGCACATATATACATACTATGTCTGGTCTGCTAGATGTGAGATACATGAGTGACCCAATAATACTTTGGTATTTGGTGGGGTCAACTGGTTTCCCATGTATATCAGCATCTAGCTTTGTTGAGTAGGCCATTGGTGTAGAATAAGTATCACAACTGGTCATTCCATGTTTCTTTATTATTTCAAGAGCATATTTGGACTGGTTTAGAAAAATTCCACGGGGTGATTGATGAATTTGTAGTCCTAAGAAGAATGAAAGTTCACCCATCATGGACATTTCGAAAATTTGTTTCATTAATCTTGCAAAAGCGTTTGAATATTTCTTATGTGTAGATGCAAAAATAATGTCATCGACATAAATTTGAATAATTAAAATCCCTCCCCGTGTTTTTGAATAAACAATGTTGGATCGACTGTGCCTATAGTGAAATTATTGGCCAATAGGAATGAAGATAGTTTGTCGTACCATGCCCGAGGGGCTTGTTTAAGACCGTAGAGAGCCTTCTTGAGTCTGTACACATGGTTAGGATGTTCAGGGTCGACGAATCCTTCAGGTTGACTTACGTAGACCACCTCACGTAATTTGCCGTTTAGAAATGCCGTTTTCACATCCATTTGTTAAACAACCATACGTTTGTGAGCAGCGAATGCCAGAAATATGCGAACAGCCTCAAGTCTGGCCACTGGTGCGAAAGATTCCTCAAAATCAATTCCTTCTTCCTGAAAATAACCCTTAGCCACCAGTCGGGATTTGTTACGAATCACTGTGCCTTCTGCGTCGAGCTTGTTTTTCCAAATCCACTTCAGCCCAATGACATATATTCCATCTGGTTTTTCGACTAACTCCCACACTTCTAGTCTTTTGAATTGATCAAATTCCTCTTGCATTGATTCAATCCAGTTGTCGTAGGTTAATGCTTCCTTAATGTTTTTGGGTTCAGCTTGACACACTGTGAGTACATAAATGCAATTTTCAGCATCGGTGTGGAGTTTGCGTCTAGTCATGACTGGTGCTTTTGGATTACCAATAATATTAACTAAAGGATGGTCTTTGGTCCATTGATGTGTTGCGAGGTGGTGTTGATAAAACATCTGCATATTAGTTGGTTCCAAATTGCGTGTTGATGACTATGCGATGTCTTCAACAGTAGGAGTTGGTGCAAAAGGATTGAAGAACGCATTTGGGTCATAANTTTGAATTGATATTTACAAAATGTTTTGGTGTCTGACTCACTTAATTGTTTTTAAAAAAAGATTTTAAATCATCCGGAGTCAAACACTGCATACCAATCTGGTGAACCAGTTCAGCAAACCTTGTTGAAGCAAGGGCTTTTGTGAACAAGTCTGCCAGTTGATATTCAGTACCCACAAAGTATAATTCAACAGTACCCCTTTCAACATGCTCTTTAATAAAATGATATCGGAGAGCGATATGCTTTGATTTGGAGTGAAGAACCATGTTGCAGGAGATCGCTATGGCACTTTTGGAGTCACAGTATATCGGAATTTTGTTGAATGTGTAACCATAGTCTTGCAGCTGAGATCGTATCCAAATGACTTGAGCACAACATGCAGACATGGCTACATATTCCGCCTCTGTAGATGATAGCGATGTGCAATCTTGCTTCTTTGACTGCCAAGATACAAGCTTATCTCCAAGAAACTGCAAGCCACCAGAAGTACTTTTGCGTGTATCTAAACACCTGCATGATCAGCATCTGAGAAGGCTATTAGTTCAAAACCAGAATCCTTCGGATACCAGATCCCCAAGTTAATGGTTCCCTTTACGTATCGAAGGATTCTTTTAGCCTCATTGAGGTGACGTTCAGTAGGACTGGACTGATAACAAGAGCACATATATACAGCAAATACTATGTCTGGTCTGCTAGATGTGAGATACATGAGTGACCCAATAATACTTCGGTATTTGGTGGGGTCAACTGGTTTCCCATGTATATCAGCATCTAGCTTTGTTGAGTAGGCCATTGGTGTAGAATAAGTATCACAACTGGTCATTCCATGTTTTTTTTTATTATTTCAAGAGCATATTTGGACTGGTTTAGAAAAATTCCACGGGGTGATTGATGAATTTGTAGTCCTAAGAAGAATGAAAGTTCACCCATCATGGACATTTTGAAATTTTGTTTCATTAATCTTGCAAAAGCGTTTGAATATTTCTTATGTGTAGATGCAAAAATAATGTCATCGACATAAATTTGAATAATTAAAATGTCCTCCCCGTGTTTTTGAATAAACAATGTTGGATCGACTGTGCCTATAGTGAAATTATTGGCCAATAGGAATGAAGATAGTTTGTCGTACCATGCCCGAGGGGCTTGTTTAAGACCGTAGAGAGCCTTCTTGAGTCTGTACACATGGTTAGGATGTTCAGGGTCGACGAATCCTTCAGTTTGACTGACATAGACCACCTCACGTAATTTGCCGTTTAGAAATGCCGTTTTCACATCCATTTGTTAAACAACCATACGTTTGTGAGCAGCGAATGCCAGAAATATGCGAACAGCCTCAAGTTTGGCCACTGGTGCGAAAGATTCCTCAAAATCAATTCCTTCTTCCTGAAAATAACCCTTAGCCACCAGTCGGGATTTGTTACGAATCACTGTGCCTTCTGCGTCGAGCTTGTTTTTCCAAATCCACTTCAGCCCAATGACATATATTCCATCTGGTTTTTCGACTAACTCCCACACTTCTAGTCCTTTGAATTGATCAAATTCCTATTGCATTGATTCAATCCAGTTGTTGTAGGTTAATGCTTCCTTAATGTTTTTGGGTTCAGCTTGACACACTGTGAGTACATAAATGCAATTTTCAGCATCGGTGTGGAGTTTGCGTCTAGTCGTGACTGGTGCTTTTGGATTACCAATAATATTAACTAAAGGATGGTCTTTGATCCATTGATGTGTTGCGGGGTGGTGTTGATAAAACATCTGCATATTAGTTGGTTCCAAATTGCGTGTTGATGACTCTGCGATGTTTTCAACAGTAGGAGTTGGTGCAAAAGGATTGAAGAATGCATTTGGGTCATAATCTGCAGGTGCGGGTACTTGTTGGTTCAGATCTTCAGTTGTATTGTCGGTGTTGGAAGCGGTTTGTTCTGCAATTGTTGGTGATTCTATTGGAGGTGCACTGTTGTCTACAGTAGTAGTTGTAGGAGCAGGTGTATCAGGTATTGGAATGTTATCAGGTTGAGCAGCGGAACTTGTGGATACATCTGGTGCACGTTGATCAAAAGTATCATCAAACAACTTAGCAAAGAGCATTTCCAATTCTTTACGGGTGAGAGACAATGGTTCAGTTGAAGAATCTGGAAAGTTAAGACGGTTGGTTGCGGGTCCTAAGCTGTTTTGCTCAGAAGCCATTTCAGAGAGTTCATCGAAATTAGCATGAATAGTCTCCTGAATTTCCCTAGTGCGACGGTTGTAGATTCGAAAACCTTTGGAGTTCTCACAATATCCAATGAAGATCCCAATATCGGCTTTAACTTTGAGCTTACCAAAGTCATCACGATCATTATGTGGGTAGCAGAGAGCACCGAATACATGAAAGTGTTGAATATTTGGTTTGCGTTTATGAACAATTTCATAAGGAGTTTTGTTGTGGCGTTTGGTGATCATACAACGATTTTGAGTATAACATGCGGTTGATACGGCTTAGCCCATAAGTAATCTGGTAATTGAGCATTAATGAGCATCGTTCTTGCAGCTTCCACTAACGTTCTGTTGCGTCTTTCGACAACCCCATTCTGTTCTGGACTTCTAGCAATAGACGTTTGATGTTCAATTCCTACTTTCTCAAAATAGTCACGAAGAGTTTGATTCTTGAATTCAGTTCCATTGTCCGTTCTGACTGTTCTGACTGTGTTCCAAAGTTGAACCTGAATTTTGGTGAGAAAGGTAATGATCATTGAAGAAGCTTGATCTTTGCTTCGTAGAAAGTAAACCCAAGTCCATTTGGAGTAGTCATCAACAATTACTAAGATGTACCGTTTGCCGTTAATCGTTTGCACACGCATGGGGCCACACAAATCCATATGAAGTGGGTGAAGAACATGCTTAGAACTTGGTTCAGTTTTAGAGCTGAAGTGTGCACGTTTGCTCTTTCCTTGTTCACAAGCGGGACATAAGTGATCTTTCGAATATCTGAATCTAGGAAGACCGTCAACTAGTTTGTGACGAGCAAGGTCTGTCATGGTTTTGAAGTTAAGATGAGACATACGCTTGTGCCATAACCAGGATTTTGTCGAAGTTGCTTTTGAAAGAAGATAAATAGGAGAGGATGCAATCATGTCTGACAATGAGATAGTATAGAGACTATTTTCACGTGTGCCGGACATAAGATCATTTCCTTGTAAGTCGCGAACGAAGCAAGTTTTCTCCCTAAATGCTACTTCCAAATCCCCAAAACAGAATTGACCGACGGAAAATAGATTGTGACCAAGGCCTTCGACATAATACAAACGACTAATTTCGATGTTCCCACTGACGTAATCCCCATATCCCATAATTGCAGCGAAATGATCATTCCCGAATCTGACAGTACCGATGAACTTTGAGACAAAGTTTCTTAACAGTTTGAGATTGCCTGTCATGTGTCGGGAGCATCCACTATCAACAATCCAAAGAACAATTTGAACCACCTGCATCACACGAAGGAGACAAAGATGGAATAGGTGTAAGGGTGGAACCCAAAGAAGTTGTGGGTTCCGTTGGGTTAGATGCACACACATTTAAAATTTTAGGTATCCATTTAAAAGTCTGTGTCCTTTCTAACCAACGTTGCCAATTCCAACTAGTTCGTGCTTTCTTCTTAATGAATTCGCTAGGGGATGGCATGTTCTTAGAAGTATGGTTTGCAACTACGGGGGCGACTACATCATCCTTAGAAACTACATTTGGCTTTCTACCTAGCATAGATTTAGAAGCAGTAGTGGGCCTAGATTTTCTGCCAGATGTACGTTTCTTATGACGAGATAAAAGATAGTTTGCCACACATTTTACAGGATCACCAGATAACATACTTTTACGACAAAACACACATGAAGCATTAACATTCAAAGCATTTAAAGGTTCATCATTCGTTACACAAAGATTAGGATTACAATTTGCCAAATCAAAATCTAAATCTAGTGCAACATGAGTTTTATTCAAATTCCTAAGGTGGTCTTCTACTTCAGAGGCTTCTAGTTTTCCGCTTCTACGCTTCCAGATCCTATTCTTCCTTTTGGTGCTCTTACGCTTTGATCTGCTAACGCTAGTAGTAGTAACTATTCCTGTAGAAGTTGAAGCATTCACATTAGAAGTTTGTGAGTATGTTTCCTTAGGGGTTGTGTCGATGTTGTTCATTCCTGGTGCTATCACATTTGTGTCAACATACTTTCCCTTTTCAAGTATCTTAATATTCTCTTTTAACTCAATGATGATGTGCTTTTGTTCTTGATTGCGAGATCTATTTCTCGATTGCAAAAATAAATGTCATTGTTTACAACCTTTAATTCTTCTAATTCCTTTTGATATTTTGAAATTTGACTTTTTAACTCTATAGTTTCATCATTAAAGGAATTTGAAGTTTTTTGACTTTCCAATTGCAATTCGAAAGAAAGACTTTGATTTTGACACCATTCAAGCTTCTTCTGTAGATGAGAAATCTCTTTTGAAAGTTTATTTTGAACATCATCATTGTGTTTCACAAGTTTCTCATTTTCACTCTTTAATGTCTCAACATGTTTATTCAACAATTTAATATCATTAGTGTGATCATCAACCAGCATAGAGGTACCAGTTTCATACAACGCATTCATAATCACAGATAATATATCAGCATTAAGTACAAATTCTAAGAGTCGATCAGCCTCTTTTTGCAAAACTTTGTTTTTTCGTTTTTGTTTTGAAATCGTATGTTCAGTTGCATTGAAAACTTCCATCATTGATTTTACTTCTATCTGAAGTTCCTGTTCCCAGTGTGTAGCACAAAGACGCAAATGTTGAACATGTGGCAAAAATTGTTTTTGAAAGACTTCTCTCTTTTCTTTTTCATAAGCAGATTGAAAAGTGGCAACAGTTATTTCTGAATTACGTTCAATTGCTTGTTCCAAAAATTTAATGTCTTCCATAAACGTATCAAAATACCGCATGACACGACAACGTTTTGGTAACGGCCTAATTTGACCAAACTCAGATAAAGGACCATTTATTTGTGCTACTGGTTTAACAGGACCAATATCAGAAGATAAATCATTTATTTGTACTAAAGACCAAGGTTGTTCAGTTTTCTCTTTTTTAGGCACAAAAGAAGCATATAAATGAGGAAATGTTGAATAATCAAAAGGTGTGTTATACAAAACAGTGCTCATTTTAGATCGACTCTCATCTTCTATTTCCTCTTCTTCTTCACAATCATAGACAACAACACACACAACATATTCATCAAATAATTGTTCTGCACTATACAACTTTGGAATTTCCTTGAGTGCGGTTTTTAGAAAACTAGGTGTATCGTAACCAAGAGCATAACCACACCCGGGAGGTCTTTATTTCAAAGTAAACTTTTGAATTATGGTAATGGATTCACCCATTTTATAAACAACATTTTTAAACTCTTTAAATTTATTTTCCAATTAAACAACTTCTTCGACGTAAGAATCAATCCGTTTCCTTGACTTTTGTTTGTATTCTCTAAACTCAGCTTGAAAAATAGACAACTCAGATTTTGTTTTAGAAAGTTCATCGTTGAGTTGATTGATTTGTTGTTTACGATCAAACTTTACTTTTTCCATTTATGAAATTAAGTCATTTTTGGAAACAGTTAATTCACGTATCTGATGTTGTAACTCTTGTTCTTGAACATAAGATTTTTGGAAAGCAATTTCAAAACTTTTTTCCCTATTATCTCGTGTTTCAAAATTTGTTATTTGTATTTTACAGCACTCAAGGTCTTTAGTCAAGGATGCAATTTTGGCTTTCAACTTGGCATTAATAGCATTACATTTTTGGGCCTAATTTTGGGTGGTCATGAGAATAGTTCTGAGTTCTGAATCTGGATCAATCGTAGGTTCATTTTGTTCAAACTGATCATTATAATCATTATCAAGTGGATCATCAAATATAACAACTTGGTTAATTTGGACGTCGTCATCAAATGTAACAACAGGGTTAATTTGATCATCGTCGTCAAATGTAACAACTGTGCTTATTTGCTCATCCTCTTGACTAGATAATAATGAATCACTTGGAACAACTTGCTCCTTGTCTGATGCAGATGCTGAAGGTGAGGCAATATCATGTATCAAGCATGTGTTTATATCATGTACCTCAGACAGATCATCAGTGTCATACACTGGGCCAGAATCACTCAGATGTAGTTCCTGCATGTTGGCCATAAGCATAACTGCATCATTTGCTTCCAGATCTTCCATGTCATCATCAGATTGAGCATTGGCCATGAAGCTGTTATCCTTAGCATTGACGTTTCCACGTCCTTCATCCTTAAGAGCTAGAAGTAATGCTTCCTTGTGATACTTGATGCCTTGAGTTCTCGATGAAGGACATGCAGTTGCCAAATGACCGATCCCATTGCAGTTGTAGCATCGAATGACTGTGTTACCAGAATTTGTATTACCCGTTTCAACAATCTCAACCCTTTTCTGAGGAGCAGCAACATTGTTCTGAAAGCTACCATTTGCATTAACCCGCTGACCATTTCCAGAATTACCCATATTACCACGGAAACGTGATCTTCCAAAGTTACGATTCTGTACCTCAACTCGGCCATCATTAACAACAGCTTGATTCCTTGTGTTAGATGAAGAACGAAGACGGTTGTTGGACTTGTTGGAAAATTTGCTGAATGCTTTAGCAATAAGTGCAATTCCTGGTTCAAGTTGTTGAATTCCTCTTCATCTTCATCATAGATAGCATTGGAGTAGTACATGGAGTCATTGTTGTCATACGAATCAGTTGGACTGACGTTGCTTTGCTGAGTAGAATCATATGAGATTAGTTGTTGTGAAGGATTTGGTTGAGGGTAGTTGAAGTAATTCTGTTCTTGAACATAAGCATGGTTGGATGGTTGTGGGGTAAAGTGAGATTGAGCAACAAGTGCTAATGAGTTAGAAGTTGGAGGAGGTGACAAGTTTGCACGAAGAGCTCTATCCTTGTTCACTTCACTCTCATGGTGCTTCAGATAATCAAACAACAATCCATATGGTGCATCATGAAGATTCTTAGCTTGCCTGAAAAACGTGACATATTTCTTCCATTCATAACCAAGACAACTTAGAAACTTAGTGTTGATTGCAATCCTGGGGAGTATGATGTTGTGTCAATCCAAATCATTGATGATGTTAGTGAAGCGATGATAGTAAGACTCAAGCGATTCCCCTGATTCAATGATGAAGTCTTCATATTCCATATAAAGCTTTGATTGCATGTCTTCTTGATTCAATTCAGTGCCTTCAATCAAGAGATGAACATGTTCCCACATATCCTTAGCAGTTTTCTGAGCATCAATACTTCGAAAGATCGGATTAGGTATTCCCTGAAGAATGTAGATCATAGCATAAAACAGAATTGACCGACGGAAAATAGATTGTGACCAAGGCCTTCGACATAATACAAACGACTAATTTCGATGTTCCCACTGACGTAATCCCCATATCCCATAATTGCAGCGAAATGATCACTCCCGAATCTGACAGTACCGATGAACTTTGAGACAAAGTTTCTTAACAGTTTGAGATTGCCTGTCATGTGTCGGGAGCATCCACTATCAACAATCCAAAGAACAATTTGAACCACCTGCATCACACGAAGGAGACAAAGATGGAATAGGTGTAAGGGTGGAACCCAAAGAAGTTGTGGGTTCCGTTGGGTTAGATGCACACACATTTATAATTTTAGGTATCCATTTAAAATTCTGTGTCCTTTCTAACCAACGTTGCCAATTCCAACTAGTTCGTGCTTTATTCTTAATGAATTTGCTAGGGGATGGCATGTTCTTAGAAGTATTGTTTGCAACTACGGGGGCGACTACATCATCCTTAGAAACTACATTTGGCTTTCTACCTAGCATAGATTTAGAAGCAGTAGTGGGCCTAGATTTTCTGCCAGATGTACGTTTCTTATGACGAGATAAAAGAGAGTTTGCCACACATTTTGCAGGATCATCAGATAACATACTTTTACGACAAAACACACATGAAGCATTAACATTCAAAGCATTTAAAGGTTCATCATTCGTTACACAAAGATTAGGATTACAATTTGCCAAATCAAAATCTAAATCTAGTGCAACATGAGTTTTATTCAAATTCCTAAGGTGGTCTTCTACTTCAGAGGCTTCTAGTTTTCCGCTTCTACGCTTCCAGATCCTATTCTTCCTTTTGGTGCTCTTACGCTTTGATCTGCTAACGCTAGTAGTGGTAACTATTCCTGTAGAAGTTGAAGCATTCACATTAGAAGTTTGTGAGTATGTTTCCTTAGGGGTTGTGCTGATGTTGTACATTCCTGGTGCTATCACATTTGTGTCAACATACTTTCCCTTTTCAAGTATCTTAATTTTCTCTTTTAACTCAATGATGATGTGCTTTTGTTCTTGATTGCGAGATTCTATTTCTCGATTGCAAAAATAAATGTCATTGTTTACAACCTTTAATTCTTCTAATTCCTTTTGATATTTTGAAATTTGACGTTTTAACTCTATAGTTTCATCATTAAAGGAATTTGAAGTTTTTTGACTTTCCAATTGCAATTCGAAAGAAAGACTTTGATTTTGACACCATTCAAGCTTCTTCTGTAGATGAGAAATCTCTTTTGAAAGTTTATTTTGAACATCATCATTGTGTTTCACAAGTTTTTCATTTTCACTCTTTAATGTCTCAACATGTTCATTCAACAATTTAATATCATCAGTGTGATCATCAACCAGCATAGAGGTACCAGTTTCATACAACGCATTCATAATCACAGACAATATATCAGCATTAAGTACAAATTCTAAGAGTCGATCAGCCTCTTTTTGCAAAACTTTGTTTTTTCGTTTTTGTTTTGAAATCGTATGTTCAGTTGCATTGAAAACTTCCATCATTGATTTTACTTCTGTCTGAAGTTCCTGTTCCCAGTGTGTAGCACAAAGACGCAAATGTTGAACATGTGGCAAAAATTGTTTTTGAAAGACTTCTAAATCCAAACCACAAACACGACAACAACAATAATAAAACTAATATAATCCCACCACCACCACCACCCAAGCCACGGTGGTGGTGGCAGTCGGCTGTCGAGCCAAACAAACCAAACGGACCTCGAAATTTATCACAACCCAAAAATATATATACTCCCTTCGTCACCAAACAGCAAACAAAACCAAAAATGTCAAAACCTGACTCGGTGAGTTGAGACCGAGTCGCGACCGAGTCGAGTACAAGAGAGATCCACACGAGTTTTATTGTCAAAACATTTATAAAAAGATTTAACAAATAAAATCGGATTTTATAAAAATAAAAATTAGGGTTTCTAAATAAAATGAAAAATAATAACGGGGGTGGTGCGTGGTGACTTTACCGGTGGTAGAAACAAAAAGGATGGTGGGTTTGTGTCTATCTGAAGTTCCTGTTCCCAGTGTGTAGCACAAAGACGCAAATGTTGAACATGTGGCAAAAATTGTTTTTGAAAGACTTCTCTCTTTTCTTTTTCATAAGCAGATTGAAAAGTGGCAACAGTTATTTCTGAATTACGTTCAATTGCTTGTTCCAAAAATTTAATGTCTTCCATAAACGTATCAAAATACCGCATGACACGACAACGTTTTGGTAACGGCCTAATTTGACCAAACTCAGATAAAGGACCATTTATTTGTGCTACTGGTTTAACAGGACCAATATCAGAAGATAAATCATTTATTTGTACTAAAGACCAAGGTTGTTCAGTTTTCTCTTTTTTAGGCACAAAAGAAGCATATAAATGAGGAAATGTTGAATAATCAAAAGGCGTGTTATACAAAACAGTGCTCATTTTAGATCGACTCTCATCTTCTATTTCCTCTTCTTCTTCACAATCATAGACAACAACACACACAACATATTCATCAAATAATTGTTCTGCACTATACAACTTTGGAATTTCCTTGAGTGCGGGTTTTAGAAAACTAGGTGTATCGTAACCAAGAGCATAACCACACCCGGGAGGTCTTTATTTCAAAGTAAACTTTTTAATTGTGGTAATGGATTCACCCATTTTATAAACAACATTTTTAAACTCTTTAAGTTTATTTGCCAATTAAACAACTTCTTCGACGTAAGAATCAATCCGTTTCCTTGACTTTTGTTTGTATTCTCAAAACTCAGCTTGACAAATAGACAACTCAGATTTTGTTTTAGAAAGTTCATCGTTGAGTTGATTGATTTGTTGTTTATGATCAAACTTTACTTTTTCCATTTATGAAATTAAGTCATTTTTGGAAACAGTTAATTCACGTATCTGATGTTGTAACTCTTGTTCTTGAACATAAGATTTTTGGAAAGCAATTTCAAAACTTTTTTCCCTATTATCTCGTGTTTCAAAATTTGTTATTTGTATTTTACAGCACTCAAGGTCTTTAGTCAAGGATGCAATTTTGGCTTTCAACTTGGCATTAATAGCATTACATTTTTGGGCCTAATTTTGGGTGGTCATGAGAATAGTTCTGAGTTCTGAATCTGGATCAATCGTAGGTTCATTTTGTTCAAACTGATCATTATAATCATTATCAAGTGGATCATCAAATATTACAACTTGGTTAATTTGGACGTTGTCATCAAATGTAACAACAGGGTTAATTTGATCATCGTCGTCAAATGTAACAACTGTGCTTATTTGCTCATCCTCTTGACTAGATAATAATGAATCACTTTGAACAACTTGCTCCTTGTCTGATGCAGATGCTGAAGGTGAGGCAATATCATGTATCAAGCATGTGTTTACATCATGTACCTCAGACAGACCATCAGTGTCATACACTGGGCCAGAATCACTCAGATGTAGTTCCTGCATGTTGGCCATAAGCATAACTGCATCATTTGCTTCCAGATCTTCCATGTCATCATCAGATTGAGCATTGGCCATGAAGCTGTTATCCTTAGCATTGACGTTTCCACGTCCTTCATCCTTAAGAGCTAGAAGTAATGCTTCCTTGTGATACTTGCTGCCTTGAGTTCTCGGTGAAGGACATGCAGTTGCCAAATGACCGATCCTATTGCAGTTGTAGCATCGAATGACTGTGTTACCAGAATTTGTATTACCCATTTCAACAATCTCAACCCTTTTCTGAGGAGCAGCAACATTGTTCCGAAAGCTACCATTTGCATTAACCCGCTGACCATTTCCAGAATTACCCATATTACCACGGAAACGTGATCTTCCAAAGTTACGATTCTGTACCTACACTCGGCCATCATTAACAACAGCCTGATTCCTTGTGTTAGATGAAGAACGAAGACGGTTGTTGGACTTGTTGGAAAATTTGCTGAATGCTTTAGCAATAAGTGCAATTCCTGGTTCAAGTTGTTGAACTCCTCTTCATCTTCATCATAGATAGCATTAGAGTAGTACATGGAGTCATTGTTGTCATACGAATCAGTTGGACTGACGTTGCTTTGCTGAGTAGAATCATATGAGATTAGTTGTTGTGAAGGATTTGGTTGAGGGTAGTTGAAGTAATTCTGTTCTTGAACATTGGTTGGATGGTTGTGGGGTAAAGTGAGATTGAGCAACAAGTGCTAATGAATTAGGAGTTGGAGGAGGTGACAAGTTTGCACGAAGAGCTCTATCCTTGTTCACTTCACTCTCATGGTGCTTCAGATAATCAAACAACAATCCATATGGTGCATCATGAAGATTCTTAGCTTGCCTGAAAAACGTGACATATTTCTTCCATTCATAACCAAGACAACTTAGAAACTTTGTGTTGATTGCAATCCTGGGGAGTATGATGTTGTGTCAATCCAAATCATTGATGATGTTAGTGAAGCGATGATAGTAAGACTCAAGCGATTCCCCTGATTCAATCATGAAGTCTTCATATTCCATATAAAGCTTTGATTGCATGTCTTCTTGATTCAATTCAGTGCCTTCCATCAAGAGATGAACATGTTCCCACATATCCTTAGCAGTTTTCTGAGCATCAATACTTCGAAAGATCGGATTAGGTATTCCCTAAAGTATGTAGATCATAGCAAGTTCATTTGCTTCCCGATGAAGTTGTTGCTCTGCGGTGAGTAAAGATTCAGCAAGTGGGGTAACAGTATCAGGTCTTGGAGGAGTTGCATCAGGATCACCTGCAACCGTTGTAGTAGGCCATTGGAATGGTCCTTCAAGAATGACCGTTTTCATAAACTTACCATGAGGTTTCTTAAGTTCAATGAATCGCAAGAAACGACTAGCCCATTGAACATAGTTGCCTGGTGTAAGCATTGGAGGAATGTCAAGAGACCCTGCTTCATGTCGAGATTGCTGACTAGTGATTGCCTCGCACATTTGATCAAACCAATGTGTTTGCTTAGTTGGTGGAAGATTGGTTAGCATTTGCTGATGCAAGTATGGTTGTTGATGTGGAAATTGTTGTTGGTGCATTAATAGTTGATGTTGTTCGTGCATTAAGTATGGTTGATGATACGGTTGCTGATACGGTTGTTGAATCGGTTGTTGATACGGTTGTTGATACGGTTGTTGTTGACGATTCTGTTGTAGCTGCTGATGTTGATGAAAGTAATTGTAGTACGGAGGTCGAGACATGATTAATGATTATGTTAAAATGGATATTTAAAGGATAAACAAAGGTTGTTGTTGTAGATTAGATGTGTTGGCAAAAGGGTAATGATTATAAGAAACTTAAGTCCTTACTCGATAAATAACCTAAGTTGATAAAGGTTCTAAGTCGATAAAAGTACTAAATCGATAAGTAGGTTACTCGATAAGGTTGTTGCTCGATAAGATCGGTTACTCGATAACAAGAAATGAACGGAGTATAGTTTTGTCCTAAGTAGTAAACAAGAAGAACCTTACTCAATAAACGATAAGGTGTAATAGCTTACTAGCTATTCAGGCTAACTCGCCAAATGTTACTCGATACAGGCAATGCTTACTCGATAAAAGGACTGCCTAACTCGATAACCCAAATTCTCGCTAAACCTTACTCGATAATACCTATCCTTACTCGATAACCCGTGAAATTCGCGTTCCTTACTCGATAAAGCGCCGATGAACAGTACCCAGATTTGACTAAATTACCTCTAAACCTAGTTTTTTCTACCAAATCTAACCTACAACAACCTATATTATCCATTGACGATTGATACCACTTGTTAGGTCACCATTTTGTAACATAAAACCATATAATCTTTAGAGAGAGAAAGTAAGTAGAGAGAGAGAGTGGAAGGAACCCTTGTGAAATGAAAATAATAACTTTGTATTGCAAAGAGAACCAACCACCTCCTTGGAGGGTTACACCTCTATTTATAGTGATAGTCTAGGGCATCACATATCTTTCACTTAGTTACATATCTAGCCCTTAGAATTTTACAATACATGTAAACTTGAACTAAATTACATAAAACATTAATAAAATTTAACATAATAATATTCTAAAGCAACCTATTACAAAACTTAATGACCGACACTTCATAATAATAAAAGACGATCCTAACAAGATGTACCACACCGTCCCTACTTGATTATCGACTACTGCTATGATTATGACTTGTTTACAGGGGCGTATGGATGCATCCTAGATTTGTCTTGACTTGATACTTGCTTGGGCTACGGCCATTATGATTATGACTTGGACTACATTATATATTTACTTGGTGACCGGGCTTGCGTGCATTGCAACCCCTCACATCTTGGGAGCTAGCTACTCCAACCCTTGAAGGTATCCCCTCATATTATACTTGGTATCCCGAGGTCTCCCCTCCGGATGCATGGTTACTTGATTACTTGACTTGACTTGATTGGATTTGGGCTCGTGGTGGATAATGACCTGACCATTATACCTTTATACTTTACACCTTTACAACTTTGATACATGTTCTTTTACTTCTGTTATACTTCCTTTTACTTCCATTATCTTTTCCTTGCATTGTATATCATTCTATATTGCTTGTTACTTTCATATCTGTTCACTGGGCTCTCGTACCTCAGCCGCATTTGTTTTCCTGCGGCAGGTTTTAGTAGGAAGCTGGGTTATGAGTGGAGAGTGCTTTGGACTTAGAAGACTTTACCTGGATAGCTTGTGGAATAGTAGGAGCGTTTGTACATGCCAGACTTAGTATTTGTATTACTTTCTTTTGTACTTGTACTTCAGTTTCCCTTGCAACCTTAATACTTATTTGTATTACTTGAGATGTATGCTTGTGCTTGCTTTGCTATGTCACCATAATGTGGCACTTCTACCCTTATTGGGTTGGGGTGTTACAAATTATCTCTTCTAAGGTATATATCCTATTGGGTTACTACCTAGCTATCATTATGACCTTTTTCTATCTTCAATAAAAGGTCAGTTAAGTGTTCACCTAAACTGTTCAGGATATTCTCAACCTGATCTTCCTAATGTTCTAAGTTTGTCCTATGGGAATCTCCTCCAACCTCAAATTTCAAAGATGAGGTAGGAAGAGTTGTGGGGAAATAGGGAGGTACTAAAGTATTAGATTGTTTCCTAAATAAACTAGGCTCATTACTTGGTAAGTGCGATAATGGATGTGTAGGTTTCCTAAGTAATATTGATCCTCGGGGAATATAAAGTCTTTGAGGATCAAAAGTTGGTGGGTGTAAAGGAGAGGGAAAAGGAATAGGGGTTGGTGGAGTGTTTGCATAAAATTCCCTTAAATGTTCTAAGTATGGGTTGTCTAGAAAAGGTGTAAAACTTAAAGGTAATGGTGTAACTATTCCTAGAGTCTTCTAAAGAATCGGGGAGATAGGGTTTTAAGGGATAATCTAGTACATTCGGAGAGGAATGAGCATTCTCCGTATGTAAACTAGATGAGACGGGGGTATAGTAGTAGGGTGTAGACATAGCTAGATAATAATAGAAATGATATGCAGCATTTAGTAGTTAAGCAGTTAAGTACTACACTAACCTGTAGCCTATGTTGTTGCGGAGGATGGCAGCAGCACTGAGGACTTTCTCGGGCTTAGGAAAAGTAGTTGTAGTTTAGGTTTTGACCTTGTTCTCTACAACTGAGGCTCTGATACCAATCTGTAACACCCTCATTTTCACAGTTCGCAGCGGATTTAGGGTTGCGGTATTACTTCATGGAATCACAGTCACAATAATAGAAAACGACTCGAAAAGAGACGTTTTTATAAATAAGTTATCATTAATTAAAATAGCAGAGTTTTATTATGATGAGGTCCCGTGAATCTAAGTATGAAATAGTGTTTGAATGATAACAAAGTTGAAAGTCCTCTGATTTTAGTGCCGCTTCCTACCAAAGCTCCGTAACGGCTATGTACCTGGGCTTAGTGAAATGTGATTGATGTCAAAAGTGACTCGGAGACTACACTGCCTACTCACGTATCCTGGGGTTTGTTGATGTGGGTGTATGTCAAGTTTAGTTATCTTATTTTAAGTTTTCTCAAGTAATCATTCTTAGGGTTTTTAGTGTTAGTTATAACATAACACCGTTCAGGCCATCACAATACAGAATTATATAAGACTCCTCACATGAAGCTCCCTAGTATTGTATTATGTTATTAAACATAATACTGTTCAGGCCATCATATTTCAGAAGTATATAACCCTCACATGAAGTTCCCTAGTATTGTGTCACGTTGTTTAAGTATTTTAGATTATAACATAACACCGTTCGGGGCATCACAATTCAGAAGTATAAGACTCCTCACATGAAGCTCCTTACTATTGTATTATGCGGCCAACATAATACCGTTCGGGCCATCATAATTCAAAAGCTAATACTCCTCACATGAAGTTCCCTACTATTGTGTCATGTTATTAAGTACTAGTCTTAAATATAACGTATCACCGTTCGGGCCATCATAATCCAGATGTCATATTGTAGTAAAACGTTTGAGGAACCAGGGCACTTTAAATCGTAAACCCAGCAAACTCGTCAAAACGTATACACAAATAAAGCCCCTCACATGAAGCTCCCTACTATTGTGACACATTACATAAAAAGATAGCACTTTTATTCATTAAGTAAATATTTCATTTTATACCCTTATAGTTTGTATATTTACAAAATCTACCCTAGACTTATAAACTTATAACATTTAAGCATATAAGTTCCTAGACATTACACAATTAGCCCCTATCCTTTTATATTTTAGGAAAATGGCAGAAATGACCCTTGGACTTATAAGTTTTCAAAATTTACCATTTATACCCTTAACTTTCTAACATTTGCAAAACTAGTCCTTATAAGTTTATAACTATTTTACTTTCTATCCTAAGGTTATTGAATTTTGCAAAAAGGGTCCTTATACTTATATCTTCTAAGAAATATCAAAAATAGTCCCTAAACTTAATATTTTCAGAAAGTTACCATATATACCCCTATGCATGGAAAACTTTGCAAAACTAGTCCTAATTCCATGCAATTTATATTTTAATGAGACAAAAGAGTTTCCTAGCTTATGTTTAACTAATATATGCCTAACTAAGTCAATTATATCAGATTATAGCACATGATAAGGTATTATAGCACATAAACATGTATTTAGCATAAATTAGGGTTTTAAAATGAAAACTTGTAAAATAAAATGACCAAGGCTTAGGCAAGGGTTCCTAGGTGATCTAAGGCATCTAATATCTATCCTAGGTCTGTAATGAAGCTAATAGAACAAGTGAAAAAGGCTTACTATACCAGAAGTGGTGTAACAAAAGTTTTAGGGTTTCTAGGGCAAAAAAGAACTCGATATGACTTCTAGGCTTAGCTAACTCGACTCCTAGGATTTCTAAGGATCTAATACTACTACTAAGACTAGAGTGTGTGTGGTAAAGAAGGGTGAAGGTGTGAGTTTGAAATGGAGGGAATACGAGGGTTTATATAGGCTCGTTAGCCTTGTATATGTAACGTGGAAGGGAGGTGTGAGGAGGAGGGAGGGTGACTAGGAGCAGCTATTAGCTGATTTCTATAGGCTATATTGCTAGCTAGGGGGCTTGTGGTTAAGAATGGTGCCCTAGAGGCAGTTTAGGGTAACTAGGTGACAAGGAGGTGATGGAGGTGGGTACTTGGGTGCTAGGTTGTGTCTAAGGAGGTGTATAAGCTGCTTAGGGGTGGTGGTAGGGTGCTAGCTAGCTTATATTAGGTTTATACTTAGTTTAGGTTTAGTTTGGACCTAGTTTTGTTTAGTTAGAGATTAGGGTTTTACCTATGGTTTAGTGCCTATTTTAGGGTCCTATGAGTGTCTAGTGACTAATCCTAAGTCCTAAGAAGCTTATACTAAGTGGTGGTAGCTTATGGTAAAGATTTGAGATAGTTTAGACCTAGTTCCGGGAAGTTATGACCTAATTAGGGTTTTGTGCTTAAAAGACTTGTACCTAAGTTCTAAGAGGTTGTACTAGGGTATAGGGGTGCTAAGATATCCTAATGATACAAAGGTAACTCATACATAAGCCTTGGACACTTTTAAACTAGTTCAGATAAGCAATTAGGGTTTTGTAAACACATAGGCCTAATTAGGGTTAGATTAGGGTTTGTTATGGTTTTGTGATGAGTTTAGCGTGTTAGAATGATAGATTACTTATTTTGGTAGTGTTGTGATCTTATGCTTGACATACTAGGAGTTCACAAGGTGTGAGAGTAGAGATAGTTGGCTTGTGTGGATACGTGATCAGGTCTAGAGAGTCATGCAGGTAATGAAAGCATAAAAAAAGCAAAAATTTACCTGTGAAATACCTGATATAGGTATTTGTAGTGGGAATGATAGTGATGAGATTTTACGGGTGGTTAGAACGACCTTCATCAAACGGAAGCACTTGTAAAATGGCTTGCTTAAAATGGTTACGAACATTACAAAAGTAAGCAGTGCTTTTAGGTAAACTCTGGATAAGACCAGAAGCTTGCTTAAACTCGTCCAACGCCTCCATAATAACACCAGCCGAATTAACATCACTATGAGCAAATAGAAATAGATCATTAGCAAAGCACAGATTAATGATATTTAAATTAGAACAATTATGATGAAAAGTAAACAGCTCAGAATTGCGAACCCGACGATGCATCATAAGAGTAAGGATCTCCATGACAAGTGTAAACAGGAATCGCGACAATGGATCACCTTGTTGAAGACCCCGCTTACCCATAAAATAACCATGAAGAGCTCCGTTAACACTAATGGAGAAGGAAGTCGACGTAACACATTCCATAATCCAACTAATCATACGAGAATGAAACCCAAAGCCAATAAGAATATTCAGCATAAAGTTCCAATCAAGAGTGTCATAAGCTTTCTGAATGTCAATTTTAAAAGCACATCTAGCAGGACTATGATCAACATGATAATTGTGCCTAAGCTCCTGAGTAAGTAAAATATTATCCGAGATCCTCCTACCCGGAACAAACGCCGATTGGTTCAAGCTAACTAAGGATGTGAAGCTGCTCTTGATACGGTTAGCAATGATCTTGCTAATACATTTGAATAAAATATTGCAGCATGGTATGGGCCTAAAATCATTAATCCGAGATGGAGAAGTAACCTTAGGAAGGAGAGCGATAATAGTATGGTTAACTTCTTTCAAAAGATTACCATTAACGAAAAATTCCTGAACCGCCCTAGTAATATCTATAGACACAATATCACAAGCGCCTTTGAAGAAAGCCGCAGTGTACCCATCCGGAACGGGGGATTTGTCATCTCCCATAGAAAACAATGCATCCTTAACTTCTTGAGTCGTAACTTCCCAAACCATATTCAAAGCAACAGTAGGGTCAAGAGTAGATAGGAAAGATCATGATCATCAAACGGATCAATATACCCCTCTTGACCAAGGAACGAAGCATAATGACTAACAAAAGCATTAGGGACCTCCTTCTCATCAAAACGAATGCCATCACTATTGCTGATAACATCAGTACGACTCCTAGCTTTCCGACTCTTCACCACCTTTTGAAAATGGGCAGAGTTAGAATCCCCAACTCGGAGCCACTCCACCTTAGCTTTCGGCTTAAGAAACTCCTCCTCCAACAATATAGCATCATTATAAGCATTAAGATAACATGCTTCCTCTTCCCGGATCGTGACGTTAAAAGGATGTAAATCAAGAGCTTGTTGGATAGTATCTAACTCATGACGCAATTTAATGACCTTCTCATGAATATTCCCTTCATCATAGAGAAGATTACGAAGCGACTTCTTCAGCGTTTTGAGCTTACTAATAACCTGGTACATGTAAAAACCACCCGTAGACACGTTCCAATACTCCTTAACATGCATTTTAAAATGAGGATTCTGCACAAGAATGTTAGAAAATTTAAACGGCCTCGGTTTAAACTTATAAGAAGTAGGAATAGTAAGAATAGTCGGAGAGTGATCTGAATGCGATACGGCTGAAATATGGCATGAGCACCAACAAAACCATATGTGCATCCAAGATTAGCCATAATACAATCAATCTTTTTTAAGAGTACCATCAACCCCTATCGGCTTTTGATTCCAAGTGAATTGCAGCCCCGAACGATTAACATCAAAAACCTCAATCTAATCAACACACTCCTTAAATTCCCGCATAGCAATATCAATAACAGATGAACCCTCCACTTTATCTTCTAAATTCAGAGCAAAATTAAAGTCACCAAGAAGACACCAAGGACAATTCCGAACAAAATGCTTATGCACCATCAGATTATTCCAAAGAGGATGCCTATGAATATAACGGTTGTGAGCATAAATAAACGAGCAAAACAACTCCTTCTTATCCACTTTAAACCGAATACAAGTATGAATAACTTGATCTTCCATAGCTACCACGGTTAAATCCACATCCTCCTAATTCCATCCTAAAACAATACGAGACCCTTTAGAACATAAATGTTCGTTTGAGGTCCAATCCCAATTCCGAAAAACCTTCTTACAAAGCCCCTCTAACCAAGACCTAGCTACATGAGATTCAAGAATGGCACACGCAGAAAGTTTATTCTCACTAATAATTTGTCGAACCTCATTTTGCTTAGGGGATTGGTTCATTCCCCTTATATTCCAAGAGGCTATACCATACATAAGAACCACCTGCATAGGAAATGCTTGCTTCCTTTTGAGTATCAATAGTACAAGCATTGACAACAGGCTTGTCATACATATCCATTAATTCATCAAGCTCATTATCACTATCCAAATTAGTCTCACCCTTCTCCACATTAACTAACAATGTCTCATTGCCCATATCAACCTCATCCAAAATGTTCTCCTCATCACAAAGCGCATCAAAAGAGTTTCGAAGAGACACAACATTAATACCATCATTATGATAAATATTTTTTTTAACAATGGCATTTTAGACTTATCCTTAGTAGGAGAATTTAATATAGCCTCTTTAGAAGCTGGTTGGGTTATATTGCTAGTGCTGGGCTCCGACAGTTATTAGCTCCAACATTATTATTAGGGCATCCACAATCATCATATGTGGCATAGTGCAATGAGAAAATGTGTTAGAGAATTAAAGATTCAAACCCATTGTGGGTTTCCACTTCATCAAACGCACAAAAGGTGGTGTTTCTCTGAACACATGGCAATTATACTCAAATGGTGGGCCATGTCAAATTGTTTATTGATTATTACATTAGTTTTGTCTATGTTTCTTTTGTTTTTATATAATTTCATAACATGAGATGTCAATTTATTGATTTTGTAGGAGTATAATGGGCTGTGAGAGATTCTATAAAAGAGAGTGGTAATGCTTACTTGGCATTGTATTAAACTTAAAAAAGTATATTGCGTTGAGGATGCTCTTAGAATATGAATAATTAGACATACCAGTTTCATGCATTGCATTGGATGTCGAAGCTTTTTCTTTACCATTCATAGTCTTATTGACAGGACGATAATAAAATGCCACCTTCGGCTTATTGTCCCATGAATCATTGATGCCAAACCATAATCAAGAATCACAATAACTATATGAACAAAGAATGGGTGAACCCTTTGATAACTGATATATAAAACATATGGGTTACATTTTGATTTACAGACTCCTAACTATATATACTACATGAAACGGTGTATTCACAAAGAGACATGTTGTTTCCTTCTAAACGTTATACCTATTCTAAACGTTGTAACCCTAGCTTTTAACCGTTTCTTTATTGGACTCAGCCCAATACCGGTTTACAACTTCTAAACTTTACATAATACATACTTTACTTTCTAACTTGACAAATATAATATATAAACTAACTATTTTGACACTAAACGACTTCTGTTATGGTTTTGACATTATGAGTTTCCAACATCTCCCCCCTAATGTCAAAAGCATCTTCAACTTCAATCTTTCCTTGTTCTTGTTCCATAACACCAATGTTTGTTGCATGCCACATTTCCTTTCTTCTCTCACGAATCCATCTTGCAAATTTTGAGAATCCAATCATGTTCCTCTACCAAGCAATCTTCTGGTCCTCTTGACACATTATTGCCTTCAACCATGGCCTCTCTAATCCCTCCTGGATATGCCATACAATACCTTGAACACGCATCGTGTCTTCTCCTGGATTTGCATATGTCCCGTAACACTTTCGGTTCCAATCATTAAAATGCACAGCAACAAACAACTATCAATTCCTTTGTGTTTTCTGATCTTGAACTTCTGATGTATCAACAAGTCTTCTTCCCTAATTTTCTTCAATTCAATTATCTTCCTTTCTTTGACCGAACATCCCTCACAAACTCTTCACCATTTTATGCCATAATCCCAACACATACACAAGCGCTAACACAAACGCATACAATGATTTTTTGTCTTCTTGACTGCATCGCGAATAGCAACTTCCTCTAGTTCTGTCTTTCTCTATTACGATTCCCAAGCAGCCCTCTTCTCTTGACAAACAAATCGGTCTCTCTCACTAATTGGATTAAAAACAGAAACAAACCACTAATCCTCTGATGATGATCGGCCATCTCTCTCTTTGTTGAATGAAGAAAACGCAAACCTTATCTTAGAAGATGATGAACCATCACTGTTAATGACTATGCACGAAACCGAACACGAGGAAGTGTTGTTGAATGAAGGCCAAATTCAACCGGGGAAATATGCTTCAAAGGATGACAGCATATGGTATTTAGATAATGGTGCAAGTAACCATATGACGGGAACTAAGAGTCATTTTAAGGATATAGATGAAAGCATAACAGGACGAGTAAGTTTTGGAGATGGATCATATGTACAGATAAAGGGAAAAGGCTCTATATTGTTAGGTTGTAGAAACCAAGAACGAAAGGTAGTATCAGATGTATACTATATACCAAACCTTAAGAGCAACATACTAAGTCTAGGACAACTTACGGAGATAGGTTGTAAGTTCATAATGGACGGAAATAAACTGACTTTGTATGACAAGAGCAAGAAATTGTTGATGAAGGTAGAAAGATCTAAGAATCGACTTTACATAATTAGATTACAAATAGACACACCTATATGTCTCTTAGCAAATGTAGATAACCAAGCATGGTTATGGCATGCTAGATTAGGTCATCTGAACTTTGATGATATCAACAAGATGACTAGGAAGGGTCTAGTGGATGGAATACCTAGAATAAATCATGCCGGATAGATTTGTGATGCATGTTTATTAGGAAAGCACAGTAGAACACCATTTCCAAACCAAGCTAAATTCAGATCTAAGAACCCATTGGACTTAATATACGGAGACCTCTGTGGTCCTATTAGTCCAGCAACACACTCAGGCAAGAAAATCATATTCTTGTTAGTAGATGATTGTACACATTTTATGTGGGCTTACTTTCTGACGTCGAAAGATCAAGCACTTAGTACTTTCAAGGAATTTAGGCAGAAGATCGAAATGGAAATGAGAATGAAAGTGTGGATGCTAAGAACAGATAGAGGAGGTCAATTTACATCTAATGAATTCACCAAGTACTGTAAAGATAATGGAATAGCACGACAGTTGACAGCACCTTACTCACCACAACAGAATGGAGTAGTGGAGAGAAGAAATAGGACAGTGTTATCAACTACGAGGAGTATGATGAAAGCCATGAAGTTACCCTTAACTTTTTGGGCGGAAGTAGTGAAACATTCCATTTACATACTCAATAGGGTACCTACACGAGCCCTGATAGATAAAACTCCATATGAGGCACTCTACAATAGAAAACCAAATCTGGAAAACCTAAGGATATTCGGATGCACAGCTTATGCAAAAACCTCACTTAAAGAAACTGGATGACAGAAGCATACAAATGATTTACTTAGGAGTAGAGGAAGGATCAAAAGCATGTAGGTTATATGATCCGATAGCAAAGAAGAAACATGTTAGTAGGGATGTTAAGTTTATGGAAATGAAACCGTGGGATTGGAACAAAGATGAAGAAGATACGAGTACACAAGACACATTTTGGGCTAGTTTTGTGGTAGAAGGAGTTGACAACGAAAATGCTACACCAGTCAACACAGATATCAATAATAACATTGATAACACGTATCAAGAACCGGATCCAATACCAGATCCAGTTACACCAATCACACCACCAACATATACCTACGACCCTAACTCAGAAGAGGATGAGGAGGCTACTACTAGTTCATTAGAGAGCTCAGATCAGAGATATGATCATAAACCAGTACGAGGTTTAAAAGGTTTAGCAGAAATCTATGAAACTGCACAACAAGTTGAAGCACCTAGTTTATTCTTCACAGAACAAGAACCTCATAATTATAAGGAAGCATCAAAGGATGAGAAATGGATTGAGGCCATGGAGAATAAATTAGATTCTATAAATAAGAATAACACATGGACTCTTACGACATTGCCAGAAAATCAAAAGGCAATTGGACTCAAATGGGTTTTTAAAACCAAGAGAGATGCACAAGGAAAGATCATAAGATATAAGGCACGTTTAGTAGCAAAATGATATGTACAAGAACAAGGAATAGACTTCGATGAAGTATTTGCACCAGTTGCTAGGATAGAAACAGTACGTTTGATATTAGCATTAGCAGCATATCATGGATGGCAAGTTCATCACTTGGATGTAAAATCAGCATTTTTACATGGAGATTTGAAGGAAGAAGTCTACGTTACACAACCTAAAGGGTTTGTACAGCCAGGAAATTCAGGAAAAGTATATAAGCTTATTAAAGCTTTATATGGATTAAGACAAGCACCGAGAGCTTGGAATGTGAAGCTTGATCAAACTTTAAAGTCATTAGATTTTAAGAAATGTAATCTCGAACAAGCAGTTTATACGAAGAGAAACAAGAATTCTACGATTATAGTTGGAGTTTATGTAGATGATTTGATAATACGGGAACTCCAAGGAAGGAATTAGAATTATTTAAATCCCATATGGAAGAAAAATTTGAAATGAGTGACTTAGGATTGTTAGCTTATTACCTTGGGATAGAAGTTACACAGACAGGAGGAGAGATTACAATCAAGCAAACAGGTTATATTAACAAGATATTGAAGGAGACAAGTATGACGGATAGTAATGATACGAAGATACCAATGGATCCCGGTACTAAGTTGGTCAAGGCGGAAGATGGTAACTCAGTTGACGCAACTTACTACAGAAGCTTAATAGGAAGTCTCAGGTACTTACTACATACAAGACCAGATCTTAGTTATTCAGTCGGACTACTGAGCAGATTCATGCAAGACCCGAAGGAACATCACCTGAAGGCGGTAAAGCAAGTAATCCGATATATCAAAGGAACAAAGGAGCATGGCATAATTTACAAGAAAGAAGGCGGCTGCAAGATTACAGGTTACAGTGACAGTAGTTATAGAATCAACACTGATCAAGGAAAAGGAACTACTGGGATAGTATTTTATTTTGGAGAGTCACCCATTACTTGGTGTACTCAGAAACAACCAACAGTGGCGCTATCATCATGTGAATCGGAATTCATGGCGGCTACTGCAGCAGCATGTCAAGCCTTATGGTTGAAGAGATTACTTAGTGAATTAACTGGAAGTGAAGAAAAGAAGATAACGTTGAAGGTAGATAACGTTTCAGCAATAGCACTAGTCAAGAATCCAGTTTTTCATGGAAGAAGTAAACACATCGACATTCGCTATCATTTCATTCGGGAATGCGTAGAGAATGGGCACATCAATGTGAAACACGTTAGCGGAGAACTACAACGAGCATATATACTAACAAAGGCTCTACCAAGATTGAAGTTCACGACAATGCGACAAATGCTCGGAGTTCAAGATTTAGGAAGAAGCAACGATCAAGATTAAGGAGGAGAATGTGGACCGAATAATCTTAATTCATTGCTTCATATGTATTAGTTTAAAACATGAAGGACCAAACATGTTAGTTAGAAACCTTTTAACCGAAAGTTAGTTAATTCGGTTAGAAACAAAGTGAAGGGACACATCGGTTCATTCACACCGATTCACACCCTTTATATATGTATGTACATACACGAATTCATGGTTAGAAAAATTAGACAAATTTAATTATTCAATATTTACTTTGCAACTTATATATCGATCTAGTTTTGGGACAACACGGCTTACTCAAATGAAGACCATCAACCGATTTATTCTTAACAGTTTGTTTACCTTTGCCTTGCTTTCGATTCGCATCGATAAACCCATCATCACTAACCAACGGCTTCTCAGCTTCTTTAACCTTCTTCGGGCAAGCATCATCATAATTGTCAAATATTTTGCACGTCTCGATCACACTTCGGAGGTTGCCATTCGTACTAAACCGTAGCTGTTTCCATAGAATGTCCTGTCCCATTAGGGAAAGGGATAGCTACACAACTGATTCCGTAAGAGCTGTAAGAGCCGAAACCTCAATCAAAGCACGGGCATACGAATTACGTCCCCAAGATTTGAGGCACATAGAGCTCGTATATGCGTCGAGCATAATAGGCCTCCCAATCTGTGTAGTTATCAGACTAAGCCCGATTTCCGAATAAGCCGCAATGGGGACATTATGGAGTTTAACCCATACCGGAGCACTTGTTACTTCCTCCTTTTTAAGTTTAGCATTAGGCGACCAAACATTCAGAATTAAAGGAACGAAACGGATCAACCAAGGTCCGTTTTCAGTGACCTGCTCCATACCATGTCTAGTGGCAAATTGGAATAGAAAAAAACCATTCTTTAACATAACCCGCTCTAAACCAATCTTTGCCCATGTATTTTTGACGTAGTTTTCAACGATAGGAAAGGCAAGCCATTTTCCTATAAAGTAACCAGAGTGTTATTAAATCTAGTACATACCTCTTCAACAGCATCCATTGGAATGGCGACATCCGAACCAATAACCTTCTCCTCATTGCGCAACTCAGTAATTTGGATAGCCTTAATATCTGATATTAATAGTTGATATTAAAAAGAAATAATATCTGATAATTAAAAAGAAATAATATCTGATAATTATTTTGACCAAAAAGTTGATATTAAAAAGAAATAATTAATATCTGATAATTATAAAATCGGTGGTCTCAGATCATCTATAGTTGGGAAATTTTTTTTCCTACAAAATTCTATTTCAATGCCAAGGCCGGACTAGATCTGGAATATAAGATATATAGTTAAAAAGATGAAATTTGACCTTTAGTTATGCGAATCATAAAAACTCGAGTGTTGTAACTTGTAAGTGTAACCTTTTCTTTCCTGTTGTTGGTTAATACGCCTGCAGTTCATGTCGCAATGCTCCTTCTACATGACCATGTTCCTGAAATTTTGGTTTGTCTCGTTTTTTAACTGTGCTAACTGACAAATGATATATCTTGTGAAGCAGTTCAGGTTCAAGCAGCGTATCACTTTCTAGCAGAATATCATAATGGGACATTTAATCCTGCATATGGCATGGCTTCATATATTTACGATACATTACAGATGGTGAAAGCTCTGTTCTCAGAGGTGATAAACATGTCTTTCTCAATCAAACTTTGCATATTTATTTCATTTCAGATTGTTTATATTTAAAATGTGTTGTCTTACTGCAGTTGGTAGACATCGAGATCCCTTCATTTCTAATTAATGTAAACGAAGGAGATAAACAGATAGCTGGCAAGGCGAAAAGTATATGTCTAAATTTCGACTCAATTATTTATAACCTCAAAAAGATAGCTAAAATGGGAACATGGTCGAATCTGGGTATAATTGTGTTGATTGTTAACCTAAACTTTGGGTTAAATGGGTCATATTAGAAAGTATAGTATGTAATTAGTGTAAGTTTAGGGTGTCATTATGTAAAGTTTGTATTGGGCTGGGTCATAGGATAACGGTATAAACCGTTTTTAGGGTCACGACTTTTATAGAATCGGTATGTCTCTTCTCCAAAAGTCACGCTGTAACAAGGCACCGATTCAATAAGTATAAATAGGGTCTAATTCTGTAATCAAAATATTCATTCGATTAGTACATATTCAGTTTATATTCTTGGTGTCCTATTTCTATTGTAAGTTTCTGTCCCAAAACATTGTTCCAATATATACC